>BMAV01025304.1:0-23187 GCA_019973955.1 Trichonephila inaurata madagascariensis | reverse complement strand
CTACTCGCAATATTTTTCAGTTTTCAAAATATATGATAAAAAGATCCGTACTTAATTATTATTAGCTATTAGATAGTCCCTTAAGGTTGAACGTCTCTATAACTGTAACCTATTATACACTGCTGAAAACAATTAAAAAATATTGTAAATCTTACATAAAAAAACAGCATAAACAATTTTTTTATGCCGAAAATGGGAGAAGAGATCACAAATGCTAATTTTTCTCATTTTCAAACTTCGGAGTATGCAAATTTTTAATTTGACGTCAAAAACGACGCTTTAGCGGCAGTGAAGGAAATTTGGCTTTGAACTTAATGAAATATAAAGTAGAAAAGAATGATCGACATTCAGTAAGTTCGTTGTTTCGATTATTGCGATGTCTCAACGAAGTCATTTAACCGAATTAGAAGCTTGGAGAGTTGATAGTCGGTCAGAGGGGAGGCCAAATATAAGCCGAAGTTGCAGAATCCAATGAAGTTTCACAAAGTGGGATTTCCATGTTCTGGAAACTATTTTTGGAGACTGGAAATGCATGCCAAATACCAGGCAAGGGCGATTGATTGATTGATTGAATATTAACATCGCACTGTTCAGGCTACACGAGGGCTTTTGGCGATGGACCACGTAATTTTGAACCATGGTCAAGTGACGTGGACGACACCTGAGCAGGCACCTCCCTCTCCTAACTACCACACCACACCAACGGGAGGACGTTTTAGCTCTCGACAGATTTAACGTGCATCGCTGCCCTACACGGCGGGTCTTTAGTGGTACTGGGAACGAACTCGTGACAAAGCAAGCCACGATCCGATGCCTATACCACTCGGCTACCGCGGCCTCTCTAACATCTCGGAGACACCGAAATATGAATGTAACTCTTCATCAACACCTTCGTTTGGCTACTGGCACCTGAGTTTCGACATAAACTGTCCGAAACCGACTCCACGCAGTAAGTCCCTATGCTCACCGACCAATGTTATATGTGGCGTTAACAGCAGGGTACCGTCGCGCTCGCAGGGAGTGGTCAACAGTGTATGTGAACTGGAGAAATAAATGAGACGCAATATCTTTTCACTGATAAGCTCTATTTTTCTGTTCATCCTTTTAATAGGTGCATATTCATCTGGAGGGAACGTGTCACAAGAAAGAACTCTGCGTCCGTACTCGGAAGTGTCAGATTTGGCAGTGGAGAAGTGAAAGCATCTCAAATGACGGGCACTCCATAATCTCTACATCATTAGAATCGGAGCTCTGTCCGGTCGCCGATATAGGAATGAACTCTTCAGCGATTGGAGAAGACATCATGTTAATATACGATAATTGCAAGCCAAATCGTGATAGTTAGGTGTATGATTTCCTAATCGAGAAAGGAACCACACACGAATAGAATGGCCAATGTGTTCTCCGAATATGAATCCAAAAAGGCATGTTTGGGTCAATCTAGGCCAGGGATGGCGAACCGTTTCGAGACGTGGATCAAATTTTGTTCATATTTTTTAAGTACTAGCTTGTGGGTCACTAATGCCCATTTGCACCAGAGTTAAGTGTAAAAATGTTTAACTGAGCATTTTTAAAACTAAACATCTTTAAAATTCAATTGTCTTAATGGGTAAAAATGCTCGCTATGTAAGTCTCTTTCTACAAACATAACTGAACATAACCTTACAAAAGTGCCTTTTATCGAAGAAAGGGCTTTAAATATGGTTATTTGCTTTGGTTTGCCGTGGGTTTTATTTCAACAAACACCATGTGAATAAAAATATACACTTAATTTGATATTTTGTAATCACTTTTGCTTTATTTCAAGTACTACATACTTTCATATACATTTGTTATTATTTGCGTAAATTTGGAATTGTGTTGATCAAACTGATGGTTAAAGACAGCATTTAAATAGCTGTTGTGTGTCAATGCAGTACTTGAAAAATTACAAATAGAATATAAATAATCCACACACAAATTAGAAAATTTAAATAAACCCACACAAGCAAACGAGTAGGTTGCATAGCAATCGTGGATCAGTTAAAAAGCTTGCGTGGGTCAGACACTGTGTGAAGTGAGTTTGGTGTTTTATGGCGCAAGAGCCAGTTTTAGCTATACTGCGCCAAACATTCATAGGTCTGTGGTCTGGACGGGAAGAAAAGAAAAGGAGAAATTGGATGACAAGATGGAGGGTCGAAAATAGAGAAGGATCACTGGGGTACCCCGGGGTCGTGACATCCGTGTTTACCACAGATAGTAAACACCTTGGGAAAAGGAAAAGATCACTAAGGTACCTCGGGATTGTGTACCCACCTAAAGAAGGTGAGCCCCCTGAGGGGCCCACGGGTCATAGGTTCGCCATCACTGATCTAGGCAGATGAGTTGCTTGCCGCCTACCACCCTCCACAAACTCTCTCGGAACTGGAAAGGGCTCTTCTGGAGGTGTGGAACAAAATACGTAGCACCTCCTTAATAGACTCACTGGCTCTATATATGCCTCAAAGGTATATAACGTTGCTGGCCGTACAGGGAAACCCTACTCCTAACTAAAAATTATTTTTTTTCAAGGAAACATCTATTTGTCCGTTTTTTCTCTTAGGCACGAATTGTGGTTGTTGTTTTTTTCCATTTGTATCCAAATTCTCAAATAAAATGCATTTTTCTTCTGCCAAACATGTATCAGTTTTTTCTCATATAATCTTTCATGACTGTCGATCATGTATCAGTCATCTAAATAATTCCCCGAGCGCGGCCGCAAGATTCACCTACAACCTCAATATCCTTTTATTGTTTTGTGCAGTGAATAAATATCATAGATGACTGCATGAAAGTTTAGTTTTAAGAGTTTCAGAGGACAAATAATCTAAATAACAAAAAATAGTTATAGATTACAGATAGATTTTTTTTTCATAATTCTGTTTAATATAACTCGTATTTTTACTTCAATGTTATTTCTCTTTTTTTGATATTTTTGAATTGGAAAATATATATCGATTAGTGTAAATGCCTTTGAAATGTAATGACTAAAAAATCTTATTCGGTTCAAATGTATGAGATACTTCTAACATTTGGGAACCTATTTTTAAGATGTAACAATTCAAAAATACTTAGGCAGAACTTAACAAAACTTCACATTTTTTTCTAACTTTACAACGAGAAAACCTTCACAAAAAATCAAAAATCAAATTCAAGCGTAATGGAAAAATCTCCTTTGAGAAACTATTTAACTATGTTACTTTAAAAATTCATTAAAATAATCATAATACGCATAGCAGTAAAATTGAAACCAATTTTGTCCAATTGCTATGATAATTAGGATAGCTATTAAGTGTGCTGCTTTTTACGACTTTTCCCCTCTTTTTCAAAACTTTTAATACCACGACATTTGAATTTTGAATTTTATGTCCCATTATTCCACATGACTGTCTTTTATTGGTATACATACTTGAACCTTCTCTTTTGCCTTTGGGCTATGAAGTCTGCATATCACGAGGAGAGAAACCATAAAAACGCTTATACAACAAACCAGATAAAGAAGCCGAGATAGCTATACTTGGTCATTTTAAATAGAGTTAAGAAGCTCTTAAGATAGAACTAGCAATCTATTTTCAAAGTCAAAGCACGTAATTTCATAGCTGCTTTAATAATTTTTTAAAAATATCAATTTAATGTTCAATATATGTGCGTATACTTCTAACTGAGGAAATTTTTGTTTTTACAGTTACATATTTTTCGATATTCAAAAACGCAATTATAACTAAATTTTAAAGTATTATCATTATTACGAGTTCTAATGGAGCAAAACCTACAAAAACGGCACACAATTCACAAAATACTCTTTAATTCATTAATAACAAAGTACTTCATATAGATAATATTTATAAGTACAGTCGAACCTCTATATTGCGAATTTTTCTATATAGCGAACTTCTTCCTGGAACCAAGAACATTTCACGATTTCCTTCGTAAAATAACCTCCGAATAGCTAAATGCATTTTCTTTATAACGAACTTTTTCTCCAGTGATTCGATTTTTTTTCTCCCTATTTTTAAAGTATTTCTGGACCTTTCAAGTTTTTTTTTATTCTCTTTTTTAATACATTTTATGGTGATCATAAATCTTGAACTGGTTTTATTAGGTGCCTAACTCACCTAGAGCAATACAGTTCTGAGCGTTTCATCCAAGAAGTATAGTCTTAAATACCCATTGTCCAGTTCACTGGAAACATCTTCGAAATTCCCTTTCACCCTCAGTGGAGACTCATGTCCTTGAACTAGTCTCCGTACATTTGTAGTGTTGATCATTTGTACTGGCAACTTCGTTTTTGTAGCTCCAAAATGTCACAACATAGATGCTTGAGCATCAAAGAAAAAAAATTTAATTCTTCAGGAACGGGGTAAAGGCGTCGAGAAATTTTCTTGCAGTTTTTTTCTTGATAGGTAAAATAAATATATACTAATTTATAAAAAAGAAGGTGTGAATAATTCCTTTTTTTTAATATATAGTGTTTATTAATTTAAAGTTTTATATGATTTATAATGGTTATATGAACCTCTATGTAACGAATTTTCGATATATCACTTTTTTCGGGATTTCGCGACTTCGTTACGTAGAGGTCCGACTGTGTATATCTATAATTTAGATTCTAAATGTTTCATTTGGCTCTTATTAACGTCGGAATACACAGCGACGCAATAGCCGCGGAATCCGAGGGGTCATGAGCTCGTGGCCAGCATATTATTTCGAGTCCCAGTGCCTTTAAAGAACCATCAAGTAGAGGGGCTGAAGCAAGTTAAATCTATCGGGGCTCAATGACCACCGATTGCCATGGTGTGGTAGTCTGGAGAGGGGGACGACAGCTCAAATAGCGTTCTTGTCATTTTATCGAGGTACAAAATTAAGAGGTTCGATGTCAAAAGCCCTAGTATTGCTTTGTAGGGCAACGTTAATGATAATGAGTCCATGACGGGACTAAATCAGACAGCACCATGGGCCCAGATGACTTTGGCAATCTATTCAATATTATCCACTTTGAGGTTTGTTGAAGAAAACAGGACTTGTAGAGTAGCAAAAATAACTGGACAGTCAAAAATATGAGCAGGTGTTAGATCTGTATCTATAAACAGTTACCACAATCCCTGTAAGTTCTTCTACCATCCCTATCAATCTTCATTCCTCTGTTATGACCTGTTCTTAGCCTAGCAATGGCCTTTGTTTCCACTTATATTAGAGTTGATGATTTACAGATATTGACTTCTGTCTCAATTTGAAATTTGCGACAGCATTTACGTCTAATAAGGTAACATTGACAAAGTTGTCATTTAGATTTCTAACCTCTTTCGCTAGTTCATTCGTATTTTTATTGCCTGTAATGTCAATATGTTCAGGGCAACGTTGATAAAACATTTACATCTACTTACTCGAAAAACAACATAAGGGCTGTTGTGATGGACCTCATAATTTTGAACTTCGGCCAAGTAATGAGGACCACACTTGAGCTTGCACCCCACTTTCCAGACTTTTAGAAGTACCAGGACTCGAACTTACCACTAGACAACATCTGCCACGAGTTTGTGACCATGACCACAAGGCTCCCGCGACCTTCACCATTTCACACATACAAGAAGTTTTAAAAACGATTGTGCACACCCCAGTATTCAATTTACTAATGTGTTCTTTTCATCTTTTCACATATCACAACTGAAATACATAGTATAATTCCTACTTTAATTAGAACTGTTATAAAATAATTAATCACTTACTGTTTTATTAATATTGATAAACTCAATATATTTTTCGCGAAAAATGCTATTATTAATTGTTTGTGTGATTTAAATTATTGTCATCTAAAACTGCATCTACTGTCGACGAACCTCGTAATTTTGGATTATGGTAAAATAAATGGAATTACAAGTACAAGTTTAGGGGTTTTAAATTATCATATTTTGCCAAATTCAAAAAAAAATTCGTTAAGAATTAAGCGTATAACCTTTTATTATTATTATTATTATTATTATTATTATTATTATTATTATCCAAAAGTTTCTCATTGAAATCTTTTTTTTATTCACTTTTAAATGCTATTTTACTATCGAGTCTGCCAAAATGCCGCACGACTATTATGTATTTTTAGGACTCTACAGACAATATTAAAATGGAAAAAAACCGTGACTTACTTAAGAATTACACCCCAGTTAAATAAGTGCGGAAAAGAGCCATCATTAAATAAGTGAGGAAAAAGAATGATTGGATGCCAATTTTTTAAAAAAAATAAATCCAGTTTCTTCGTTGCAACATATAAAAATTTGAACCAAGTTAGCCATGAGTTATTCCAACAACTATCGACAGTCACTGAGGTAACAAATGGCTGTAGACTAATCTACGATAGTACCAAGGAAAAGCACAGATGTCTCCATAAAGTACTCGTCTAAGGAAAATAACACATTTCTACGTCTAGGACTCCCGGAAGACTAGTTTTTTACAGAATTAACATCACATCAAAGCTGATTTCCGAGCAACTGATTAATGATTGCAAAGGAAAAAAGATCAACAAACAAATAAAAAGCGTAACAATAGGGAAAATCTCAGCAGTACATTTTTATAACGCCTTTCTTTAGAGATTCGCTTTATTTGATTTATAGATGTCAAGTTTTAAATAGCACATAAGATTGATGCTCAATCCAGAATTAATGTTTAACAAAAGATGCTTGAATAAATCATTCTTATTTTAGATTGACCTATGTCTATGACTAATGCCTTTTAGGACCAATGAATTTCCGAAATTTGTTCAAAGTGAAGATTTATTTATGTTATTTGTATTTGTAAATTATACGGGCTTAAAAGTGCTATTTCTATCGGTTTTATACAAGTCGTGTTTTTTTCAATTGATTCTAATTTATTGAAATTATCAGAGGTTTTTACAAATATTTCCTTGCAATTTTCGACATTAGTGGTACAATGTATTTGCGATTGAAGCATTTTACATTTATTTAGTAAAAACAATTTTTTTAAACTCAATGCAGATCATCTTATATGACCAGAGCTAGATAAAGAGCTTCAAAATCGCGGTGAGATAAGCAAACTATACTGGAATGCCAGAATTTTCATGAACTCATTTTATAAGGACTATATCTCGTATGTGTTCCTTTTCTTCTTGTTTAAATTTTTAACTGTTTACTTTTGTTTCCATGTTAATTTGTCCTGGTTCTTACTTTAAATGTGTGTTCTTTTTTATTATTTATGATTGTTCTTGTGTGATACTTGAGCTGTCTTATATGTTTGAATTGATTCTTCCAATAACGCCATACGTATAACAACATTCTTTAAATTCTTCTTTCAAATTTTAATCCAAATATTGCCAAAATCCCGTCACAAAACATACTATATCAAAGTCCTCATATAAACTAACTAAATTTTAGTACTGAAGTCTTTCCTCTGAATTTGGATATATTTAAACAAGAATTTTAGAACCATAACTAACTATTTTATTATTTGCAACCTTCTTTAAAATGATGAATTATTTTCAAAAAAGTATAACAATTTATCTAAATATTTGTAGAAAAATCATGAAATATAGAATAGTTTTAGTGAAAGAGCCGCTAAGGAATTTTGCCCATTCAAAATTGAATAAATTCAATTTATATTTCCTTTAGAAGTTTGTTTTTATAGTGATTAAAGATTTTTCATTGTCATATTTTATTTCAGTGATAAAAATTAACTTTTTTTCGAATTTTAATTTATAATTTATCTTAACAGAAATAGCGCTTAAAATGATAAATTCGGTTCAAAGGCTTCAGATTTATTAAAAATATTTAATACATCGTAAGTCGCTATATTTTTAAAGAAAATCCTTTTTTTACCAACTATATTTACAGAAATCAAAATATATATCAAAAGGAATTGAAGTATAAATCATTATATGCAAGAAATAAAATTAGAGTGTCTAAAATGAAGCAGTTTATTTTATCTGATAAGAGATTTGTAGATCGCTTACAGAATTTTATTTCAAAATAATGTAAAGTCTTAGAAAAATAACTATATAATCAAAAGTAGTTGGATATTATTATAATATATAGATTTATATTCACTTTAATCCATACATTTTCTTATATCCATATGCAAATTGGAAATAGAGATTCATTTAAATGGAGTTTGTTATTTTAAAATAAGAAATTACTTTTTTACTAATTGCTTTTTATAATTCTTGTATCAAATTTTCAAACGGTTCTTCAAAATAAAAAGAAAACATTTTTAATTGTATATTTTTAAAAGATGAACATATTGTTACTGTATAAGCTATTAAATGTTAATTCAATCAAATAAAAATAAATAAATTAACGAATGAGAGCTGCTTACGCAAAAATATGTCTGGGATAGTTAAATAAAGAAATTAAAAGTTTTGATTTCATGGTCATATCCAAGGCCATCCATCTTTTTGATGTTTAACAAATCATTTACATTTGAAGTTAAAGTAGAAAAAAAAATGAAAATTTCGAAAAATGCTTTTGAATTTAATTACATATCCATTGAAAAACTTGTTAACCTGGAGAAAAATGAAATATGAAAAAGCACAAATTTAAATAATTGAAATACTGAAAAAAAAGATTTAGAAATACTAAAACTGTAACAATCAAATTATTCAAAAGATATATTCAATGAATTATTCTTTCATAATGCAGTATTTTCAAATCAAAAAACGAAAACTATTGAAAACTTATTTTGGCAATTGACATTTTTGTACATTTTAGCAAATTTTTTTTGAACTATCTTTTCATATAATAAAGCTTTTAATTATATTAAAATTTATAAGTAGGTACATTATATCTAAGGAACTAACCATCTATTTAAAATATGTATATTTAAAAAAAATCAAACGACTATATAATATAACATTAAAAAAATAGCATTCAATAGTGATAAAAAAACGAATTTTTTTAAAATTTTTTTATAATATTAAATTTTTTGACAGTCCTAAGAAAGGAATTTGTTATTTTATCAGTCTATCCTTATATTTTTTTTTATGATATGATGTTACCGCCAATTTTAACTAATTTAATTATAAAAATAAAGTTTTGAATGTCATTTAAATATCCAATGTCAAATGTGCGAAAATACTTGCGAAAAATCATATTCCGTCATATTAACCTATACAAAAGCGCAGAAAAATAATACCATACTATAAAAAAAATATAAGTATCATTTTCGAGTATATACATGTAACAATAATAAAATTTTTAATAAATATATTTAATCATGCGAATATAGTTATTTCAACAACAACAAAAATTAGTTTTTAATAAACATATTGTATAACAAATAACACTCTAAAAACTTAATTTTCTCCTAGAAGATTCTTTCGAAAAAACTCACCCTTTATTTTTCTTCTTCACAAAAATTCTTTTGATCCTAATTAGCAAAAAAGCCGCTTTGTCCAATGTTAAATTTCCTACTCCCTTCGGCGAAGTATTTGCTGATGCCATTCTTTTTCTCAAAAGTTCGGAGAATACCATAACAAATATCCCATACCTAACCGAAAGAAGTTTGATTAAAAATTCTTTTTTCCAACTCGGCACAACTTCAAACGGGACAAAGTTTCAATTTTCCGTACCGAACAACTTTCCGGAACTTTTCGGTGTGACCAACTTCGATTCAAGCAAGTCTGTCTCGTGATGGCATTTTTTTGTGTTCCAATAGAGCATCGTGGATGTTCCACTCAGGAGTATGAAGATCCCCGTTTGAAATGAGGAGTTCTCCTAAAGGTTGGGGAATGTTTGGCGATTTTGGCGACTGAACTTGGTCGATAAGTTTCCTTTCGGACGTCGAGTACTCGGTGTAAAGGTAGAAAACTTTTCGAGTTGGCGGGGGGTATCTATCTCACTGTTTTGATCACATTAAGATGCGGACAGAGAGAGGGCAGAGTTTAAAACTTTTAATTTATCAGTTGCCGGGTTAACGAATCACATTTAGAGTTTTCTAATTGGATGCCCGTTCGGATGTTTTGTAGTGGAAACGTCGAAAGTAATTTTAATGAAGTTTTACGCTCTAAAATTTGATTAAACTCTCTCAAAGGGGGAAATTTGTGGGATAGCCTAAAAGTTAATTTGATTAGAAAATCGAATATTTATAGGAATTTGTTCCGTGTTTTAAAACTATTATTTTGATAATTAAATGTTATATAATTACGAAAACGGTAAAACCAATAGAAAGATTATAACAAAAATCAAGTTGATGATAGTTCTATTAGTATATAATGAATGTTAGAACTTCATTATATATATATATATATATATACAAAGTGACGCATTACGATAAGGAAATCAAAGTTTGGTCCTAGATTTTAAGGAAAGCATCAAATGATGCGATAGGGTTACTGCACACCAGCTTCCATATTTTTGTGGGGCATGAGTGAGAATTTTTAGCATCGCACTATAAAGCAACACGAGGGGTATTGGCGACGGACCTCGCAATACTGAGCCTCGGTCAAGTGTCGAGGATGACATCTGAGTTGGCACCACTCTCTCAAACTACTGCAACACTCCAAAAGGAATATTTTGATCCACGAAAAATAAAACAAGCACCAGCCTCTCTACACGGCGTGGCTACAGCTGACTCATGGAGCATGGCGAGTGAGTGAGTGAATATTAACGTTGCACTATTCAGCTACTTGAAGGCTTTTGGTGGCGGACCTCGTCATTTTGAACCTCGGTCAAGTGACGAGGACGAAACCTGAGCTGGCAACTATACCCTCTCCTAAATTCCACACCTCACCGGCGGGAGGACGTTTGAGCCTCAATATATTTAACGTCATCGGCCCCCTCTGCACGGCGGGTCTTCAGCGGTACTAGGCTCGAACTCATGACATGCCGCCCACGATTCCGTTAACTTGACCACTAGGCTACCGCGGCTACCATGGGGCATGGTATCAAAGTTTAGAAAGTAATTGATTGATTGATTGAATATTAACGTCGCAGCTCGAACTCGTGACAAGGCAAGCCACGGTCCGATACCTATACCACTCGGCTACCGCGGCCGACTTTAGAGAGTGAGACACCAACTAAACTGTTGTCTTCTTCATGAATCATAATTTTCAATGTGCATAAGATAATCGAATAATATTTTCTTTAATTTTAAATGCGAAATTTATTTTTTAAAATTTGGAAGTTTTCTAAATATATAAAATTTTTGCGAAATACTTTTTTTCTTTTCTTTTTTCCATTTTCTTTCCCTTTCCCTTTTTTCCCCCCACTTTTCTTCTTTTTTCTTTTTTATCTTTCTAGATCCGAAGTTCAGTGCCATAAATGCCTTAGAATTCAATGGAAATATTTTAAAAAGAATCTGTAAACTCTTAATGGAAACATATCTTATTATTTTTATTTTAGGGTCAAACCATGAAAATATAATTCTTTTTTCACAGATAGATGAACTCAAATACAAGATTGATTGAATTCATCACCAAGAAAAAATCTTAGTGTATCTTTTTTTTAAAAATCTTATTCAGGATAAACATTCTGTAAAAAATGACATGTCTCCATTGAATAAAATTTTACTTGCAATTTCTTTTATATTATGTGTAATATTTTTATATAAAATACTCATAAGAAACACATATGCTATTGCAATTATATTTAATTATGTGCTCTTTGAAGCATTTAGAAAGTTATTGGAGAAAAACCTCGAATTTCACAACCATTGTTAAATGACGAGGCAGACATCCGAGCAGGCATTCCACTCTCTTAATTTCCACATCGCACTAACGTGTAGATTTTGAGCCCCTACAGATTTAACTTGCATCAGTCTCATACTTGTCACTTCTTTATTAGCATCAAAACTCAAATCAGCGATTCTACTAATGCAACTACAGCCAGCGACTGCATCAGTTGAACTATCACACCAATATACAGGCGGATTAATTTGGTCTACCTCATTTTAAATCCAAATCGCTCAATTAAGTGAGGTATAAGTATATGCCAAAAAAAAAATTTAAACCCAGTCTCATTCTTTTGGCCTTCGAATAAAACTGTTGAGTCCCCTCCCCCTTGGGAATAGATTTAAAACCTGTTCTTAGGAGATCTTCAGGTAGCCAAATTTCAAATTTGTAAAAGTGGAGAATTTTTGTGTATAACGCGCCCTCAAGCGCCTTAGGGGTTGATTTTCGAAAATCCTTTTTTAGCGGATTTCTACGCAGCAAAAGAAAATACATACCGAATTTTTCAAGTCTGTAGGTCTAATAGTTCCTGCGAAATCATGATGAGGGAGCCGCTTTTATACAGTGTGTTGCCAAATTCGACCGACAAATTCAGAGGAGTGATAGCAGGCAGCATGGAGGCGACAAATCGCCATAGAACATAGGGAGGTAAACCACGTTTGTTCGGAGAAAATCACGATGAAAGTAACCATCGGGAGGACGATGAGCCAAACGAGGGGAGTGGTGAAAGGAATGTGGTTTTAAGCGCCGTGGTAGGGTTGAAGAGAAACCTAAAAACGAACTATGTAAATCCGATTTAAATAATATATAATATCTTAAAATTTTTGTTTCTTACACTTCACTTAACTGTGACTGTGCGCGCCATACTTTCCCACCTTTCTACCCCAACTAAAACCTTAGAACCCCGTACCGAGACTTTCTGTAACAAGAAGCGCAACGGCAACGTCTTTGTCCGCACCAATCCGCAGCACCTTCAAAGGTGTAATTTTCATTTACCCGCATTACTACATTTAAGTGTAAATTTTAACTGTACATTTTATTTTTCTGTAATATAAACATGTACTATCTCCATCTTTGGCTGTTGTTCGAACTGTAGCAACGGCACCAATTGTTCTTGATTTATAAGGCATTGAAACTGTTTACTTCTTTACGAATCACCCTGTATAATTATTAACCTAATTTCTTTTACAAATTAATTATTCTTATTTATTTTGAAAATCAATTAATTTCACTTCAAAACATAACAATTTTTCTGTACAGCATTGTAGATATATTTTAATGTTTCAGTTAAATTTTAAAGTAAATAACCGCTAATATTTAACCATACGTGCTCCCGCTGTAAAACAACGCCCATATATTATATTTTCCGAAAACCGAGAGCCAATATGTCATCCAAGTCTTCCTTTGAAAGTAGCTTCAGGATTAATATTAATGTGCAGAATGTGGGGAAAGTTTAATAATTAATCAAAATTCCAAAACGGTATTAGCCTAGTTTGGTCAGATCTCGTTAATGAGGTACTATAATTTATCAGAATATATTTTTTTCAATTATGATATATTTTTTGTTATATAGAGAAATACTTACTATCAATGTGTGTGCTCGAAGTTTTAAACGTATACTGTCGACACTTTATTTTATGGTGTGAATATTTACAATTGTAGACTTACGTAAAGGTACTGTATTGACTCAGTAATTCAAATCTCAAAATACTTCATCAGTAAAGTATGTACTCATTAAACATTCATTCATTTTAGCCTGATTTTAATAGTAATATTTTAAAGTGTCAAATAATATTAAATAAATTAAACATATATGCCAACTTATCTAGGAATGAAGAAAATGTTACCATTTAGATAGAATGTTACTCTATAGATAAAAGAGATTATATTATTTAATTCCTCACTGAGTGACAAAATTCTTTCTTTCCCTGAAGTTTTATATACCATTATATACTGTATATACAAAAGGTCTTACGCACTTTATGGAAACGATTTTGTAATTTATTTTCTCGTTTACATTTTAAAAAAGAACTTTGGAAAATTCAGAATAATCGTCTGCTAATATTTTCTTTTGATTGGAATATAAAATAAAAGCTTTATTTTGATTTTAAAAAAGCTCCTAAGATTGATAGATGATTTGAAGGTTATGTAATTGCGCTTTCCGAGGAGAATAAAGCGGTGTAAGAATCTTGGTTATTGCATTTCAAACAAGCAATATGAAAAAAAAAATTAAGTCAATTCCTACTTAGATCAACAAAGAAAATGATAATTAATTTGCATTAATTATCATTGAAGTATCGTATTGTCATCCAAAACAATCGTGTATATAAAATTTCAGCTCAACTGAATGCTTTAAGACGTGAGAAAAAAACCTTTTCAAGTTTTGACACAAGTCGCTAAAAGGGTCGCTAAGTCGCCAAAAATGATGCCAACTTAGCTGTATTTGTAATTCTTTAAATATTTAGTTTTAATCAATTAAATTTTATTAATTATAATTAAATTATTGTGTTGTCATCAGAAATAATCTTGTATATAAAATTTCAGCTCAATTGAGCGCTTTAAAATGTATTTTATATTAACGATTGAAAATTCCACCAAGATAAATAAATAAATATATAAGGAGAGAGTGACCTAATAGTAGGAATTGAAAAAGATATTTAAACCTAAAATTCATGTGCTTTTGCAAAAAAACATATTTCTAAGAAAAAAAATTCTAGAAAATTATATGAAAAACACCTAGCTGCTGAAAAATAGAAATTTGTGGTAATACTCGATGAGGCATCAGTATATTTAAGTGACTAAAATAAAAGATCAATTTTCAACTGACAGGAACGACCGTACGAAATGGCTATGTCGGTGTACAGAAAAGTTCTCAAAGGGAAGTTGCAGGATTTTGTTACAACGGCAAATTAAAAATCAAAAAAAGTCTCAAGTAAAGTCAAAATTAATTCACTCTACTATCAACAGAATACTTTAGAACCAATTTTTGAAACGGAAATTCCAGCCTTATATGAAAATGACATTGATAAAGCCTGGACAAAGCCTCCAGCCACTCGTCTAAATCAACTGCCGCTTATTTAGCAAAGAAAGAATCAAAAACAGAAATAAAGTCCATCCCATTTGATGGAATACTTGTAAAATTTTACCTGAAGCTTATTCAATGGATTTTTTAGTTTTCGGTTCTTTAAAAGGAGCTTAGGAAAACGGCATTCAAGAATACTGAACGGACTTAGTAAAACGGTTCAAGAGAAGAATGAAGTCAAATTGGCATGGCAGTACTAAGAAAAAGTTTACTTTCATGGAAAATTCGAGCTAGAGCTGTTGTCAAGAATCATGGCTATCAGATAGAAGCTAATTGCCACAAAAAATACGGCATTTATAGATATATAAAAATTAGCTATCAAAATCGTTTCTACATAAAGTGCGAATGACCTTCTGTAGTTTTCAACAAATTATTGATAAACGTGTTATATATGCATTTTAATTTTGTGTGTGTGTGTGCGTGCATGTGTTGACTCTTTTAATAATTTAAAAGTACTTATATAAGGACGATTGTACATGAACGTTTTTTAAAAAACTTAGACTAATGTGCAGGTTTTACATTTTAAAAAGGAAAATTCAAATTTAATTTCCCATTTCTGAGTTCTAGTTGGTCAGGGTGTAGCTTCTGGATACATGAAAAGTAAAAATTCAGCCCATTCAAAATGTGGCACGTGTACCCCCAAGATTGCGAGGTGGTCTTTGAAAGGGTACATAAACACATAAGAAAAGAGAGAATTAATATCCTTCGAAAGCAAATCCATGTGTGTATCTCATTAATAACAGATCCGACCTTACATAGAAAATCTTAATTTTCCAGCATAGAGGTATAACAAAAAAGGCTGGACAACTTAAGTTTGAAAAAAGTATTTTTGTTTTAAATTGATAAATACATAAGATGGAGTGCAAAACAGTGCTCTTAAAACATTCTCCCTTCATGACCCAGCCCACACTTTCCTGCTGAAACACTTCATATTCCAGAAGGTAGCAGAAATTTTTTTAACGTGGTTAAAAAAAAGGTGTAAGTAGGATGTAAGAGTCCTTTTCAAGATGAATGAATTTCAATGGGATAAACGACAGATCTTTCATCATTCGAAAAGTCTTGTTGGAACCCGTTTAACAGGGGCCTCCATTTTGAAGACACACACACACAGAAACTCTCACTGGATTCTCAAAAGCAGCCCTATCAAAGGTTTTACAAAAGTTAAAAATCAGAACCCACAGTCCTTCTCTAGAAGACATAACTGCGGTTCCAATACAGTTTTCCAAGAACGTGATTGGCGTCGTCTTCGACGAATTGTACGTCAGAACAGGGACTCTACTGTGCTTCAACTGACACAAATCGTCAACCAAAACTCTTCCCAACAGATTTCAGCTCAATTGATTGATTGATTGAATATTAACGTCGCACTTTTCAGCTACACGAAGGCTTTTGGCGACGGACCACGTAATTTTGAACCATGGTCAAGTGGACGACACCTGAGCTGGCACCGCCTCTCCTAACTACCACACCACCCCAACGGGAGGACGTTTCAGCTCTCGACAGATTTAACGTGCATCGCTGCCCTACACGGCGGGTCTTTAGTGGTACTGGGCTCGAACTCGTGACAAGGCAAGCCACGATCCGATACCTATACCACTCGGCTACCGCGGCCACAGATTTCAGCTCAAACGATGAGCAGAATTGCAGAGGATAAGAATGCATAGTCGGATGCCAGTGGGAAAATTGCTTATTTCTGCTTGAAATGCAAAAATTCGTTTGTAGTGTTGTCGGGAAAGAAGACATTGGACATCTGCGAATTGAAAACGGGTAATGTGGCCGGATAAATCACGCTACATCTTATTTTGCACTGATGGAAGCCTTGAATTTGGCGAGAACTTTACGAAGCCATGAATCAACCTTGTCTTACTCGCACTGTGCAAGGATCTGGTGGTAGTATAGTGATATGGAACATATTTTTCTGTCATAGAAGTGGTGCCCTGAGATGCCATGAGATACCTAGGTATACTGGCAGATCAAGTGCAACCTACAATGTTGCTTTTTTACCCTGATGGTGACGAATATTTCATGGACGATAATGCAACAAAACATCGTGCCAGAAGTGTTCAAAATTGGCTGGTTGAACATCAGTCTAGCTTCCAATACCTTCCCTGGCCACCTCATACCCTGGATCTTACCAAAATAGAAAATGTGGGGAATATGATGGAAAGTCACATCCGACAATTTCTGGTACCGCTGAAGATCCGCCGTGCAGAGTGGGCCAAAGCGCGTTGAATATGTCGAGACTCAAACGGCTTCCCGCTAGTGTACTGTGAAAGTTAGGAGAGAAAGGGTGTGAGCTCAGGTTCCGTCCTCGTCACTTGACCATGGTTCAAAATGACGAGTTCCGTTACCGAAAGCCCTAGTATAGCTGAATAGTGCGACATTAATATTCACTCACTTCCATTTAATTTACAAAATCTAAAGCTGCATAGCCAATGCATAGTATTCTCTGAACGTAAATGCACTCCAGAAGCATATAGACTCGATGTCCAAAATAATCAGAACAGTTAATCGTGCAAAAAGTGGTCCAATAAAATATTAATATTGGGATTCTAAATCGCTGGTCAATGTGTTTATAGAAAAGTGTGCTCATTTATAAAACAATACAAAAAATACGCAAAATAAATTTCTAACAATAAGTAATATCACACTTAGCTAAGCATAGTGGAATTTTTTTTGCGATCTTTTCTGGCGATAATATAAACAATTTCATAAATTTTACTCACATATAAAATTCATTTACTAATTGATTGATGACGTCCCTTTTTGAAGCTACACGAGGGCTGTAGGCAACAGGGCTCGCAATTTTGAACAACAATCAAGTAACCAGGACGACACATGTGCTAAAACGTTACTTCACCAACGCCTACTCCTAGCCAAAGAGAGAACGGCAGAGATTCGACATTCATCATCCCTCTCTCTACACAGCTATCTCATGGCACCTGAATTTGAACCTAGGACTAGACAGAAGCACAGTGCCGGTCATAATCACTTGCTAAACATATGAGGTAATGCTTCCTTTTTTTTACAGATTTCACACATGTAATAACATTGTTAATTTCAGACTTAATTCAGTTATAAGCAAGGCTGTGGAATAGTAATAGAAAATGACCAAATCCGACTCTGACTCCAGAAATTTTAAAATTAACGACTCCGACTCCCTCATAAACGAGGTAGGATTCAAAAGTTCCCGCGGACTCTAGCCTATAACATGAAAACTTTTTGCATTAGAGAGATTACGATAACGTTTCTGTTATAACTGCGTTCTCCCTTTTTTCAAAATAGTGTTTGTCCCGAATCACCTAGGTGATGACTCGCCAGGGCGTCGTATATTGTAGGCGGATGCATTTAGTCATCGGCGATTGAAAGAAATTGCGTTTGTTGAGCAGATAAGGAATATTAAATGTTGGGTTCGTTTGGGAAAAAGTGCTACGGAGACTTATAAAATTTTGAAGCATGTGTAAGGCTGTGATACATCATCGCGTACGCAATCTTTTGCTCGACAATCGACTTTTCAGAGAAGGCAGGGAAAGTGCCGAAGAGAACAAACTCTTGGAACGTCCTCGAACTTCTCGCACTGCTGAAAACATCGAAAAGTTTTCTGCGAGGGTACATAAGAACAGACTTCAAACAGTAGAAGAATCAGTTGTGGGATACGCTCGACCACATGTGAATGGATATGACTAAGAATCTTAAGATGCATCGAGTGTGTCAACATATTGTTCCCCGCAAGTTAAACGAAGACCAATCTGCAGATGAAATTAAAAGTGCATGGCAGGCTGAATTATAGGACATGGCTAAAAATAGATTCTAGGAATGTTTTGATTAACTTTACAAGCAATGGCAAAAGTGTGCTGTTATTCAAGGGTCTCATTTCGAAGGAAGATGCGTTTCAGCAATTTAACTGATAATATTTTTTAAGTTATAGACTCAGCCCGAGAACTATTGAATTCTTCTTCGTATATGTAAACATATACGCAGGAATAACAGCTTATTTTTTTAAATATAAATGAAGTAAAGATGCATTAGCATAACTAGCATTTATTATGAAATGAAAAAACTGGCATTTATAATTTTTATGAAACAGTATAGCTTCAACAAGATCTTCTTTGTTAGAGGACCATAAATCCGATTTGATAAATTTCAGAATTGAGAATAGTCCTTCGACACTAGCTTGAGTAAACGGAAGAGCTGCTACTGTGTAAGGGCTACTTCTTTTAACGTTTTAGAATAGGTTTAAATAAGTTCTAAAAAACGTGTCTTGATAGAGCGATCATGTTTCTCCATTTCTTCAAATTTTCGATCATGTTTTTCTTTTTCTTTCTAAGCAGTCCAACATAGACTGGAGTCGGAGTCGACGTGTTTTTAGCGACTCTAGCTCCGACTCCTTTTACCCAAAAATTTATGACTCCAACTCCACAACCCTAGTTATAAGTTTGCATGTTTATTTACATTAAGGGGACATGGTATGATTTACACAAAAATTTTTAATTTAATGATTTTCAAATTTTTTTATTTGCCCCCAATATATAAGTATTATGTAAAACAGATTTTGTTTGTGTTCATTACCATAAAAAGCTAACCGTTTAATTTTCTTAAGAAAAAAACTTAAAATATATGATTTTAAAATGCTACTCCCCCTATAAAAATTGACGTACACATATGAAATTTGATTTACAAGTACGTCCAACTATTGTTGACAAGGATTTGTATGTGTTCTGGGATAACATGATTGTTATTTGTAAAATACTTCTATTTATGAATGCTTATTGAAAATTCCTTAAAAATGTATACATCCTAAATTCATTTATTTTTTTAAAAAATAAGTATTACTTTGATTTCAAAAAGGAATACCAACTTTCGTTACAAGTATTGTTAGCAATAGTCAGAAAAAATATTTAAGCATTTGGCACAATATAAAAATTGCAATTCAAATGAAGACAAACTAAGTTATTTTATCTTTATGAGATAAGAATTTAAAATTTTTATTTGCCTTTGGGAGATAAGAATAAAAACGAACATAAAAATTATACTTCTGTTTTTTTAAAAATTTAAAGCTTTCAAATATTGTGAGATTATAGATAAGTATGTAAAAGATAATTTAAGCTAAAAAAAATTATATATGATTTTTTATCTATTTTTTGTCAATTGAATCGTGCTGTGTCCCCTTAAAGCTTTTAGATTCATGAAAAATGCTTTTTGGAACCAAAAACTCAGTGATATATTGATAACTCTAGTTGAAAAATAAGAATAAGATGCTACTATTTATCTTTGTTCATAAGATTGAAAAGCAATCTTTTTCAAATTAATAAATACCAAAAGTGTTTTAATTTTATCGAATAAGTATAGGAGTTATCTGTGGATAAAAACGATCATCATATATATGAAATATTAAATATTTATAAATTCTGAAAAAAGTCATATATCATGAAGTTTGTTTATACTTTCAGTATGATTATAGTTCTTGTTTTGTTCCTTTTAATATTTAAACAGCTTCCTTTTTTTATTTTGTATCATATATCACATATATTTTAAAGTTAAAAAGAACAAAAATATATTTATATTGATCCTACATCAGACGTGTGTGATATATATCCCCCACGAAAGCTTGATACTTTGTATTTTTGGCCTAGATATGTCATAAATTCAAATTTGTACAGTAAATATATTCCTTCATGAATTTTTTTTCTGTTAGTAGAATATGCCTGTTCAATTATTTTGAAAAATATAGTGTTTACTAGTAAAAAAAGCTTAGTTCCTCAGCTGGAAAATAAATATAATTTATTTGTGGTTAAGCAAAACTTAACATCAGATTTATGTAGAGAAATATTCTTATATATACAAGAAATTTATATATTACATAGAAAAAAACACTTTTCTGTGTGTTCAACAGAATTCATTTTATGTAAACATTAATAAAAAATTTGCGCTTAAAGTTTAATAAATGTATTGACTGATTGATTGTTTATTAACATCGCATTTCGATACAAAACAAACTACTCGATGGTTATTGGCAATGGACATGGTATGTCATTTCGAACCTTGTACCGTTGAAGACCTGTAGTACAGAGGTGGCCGATGCATGTTAAATATGTCGAGGCTCAAATGTCCTAATGATGCTCAAATGTAGTGTGGAAGTTAGAAGAGGGGTTGCCAGCTCAGGTGCCGTTTTCGTCACTTGACAGTGGCTCAAAATTACGAGGTCTGTCGCTAAAAGTCCTCGCGTAACTGAATAGGGCGACGTTAACATTCCCTCACTCACTTTTACTCAACGGACATGGAAACTATGAAACTCACTCAAATGTAGATGACGATAACTGAACTGGAAATCCACTCTTCAGATTTCACCATTATGCCAGCGTGACGACTTTGATTGATTGATTATTAATATCATACTATAAAGCAATGCAAAGGTTACTGGAGGCGGACCTCGTGCTTTAATCCAGGGTCAAGTGAACGAGGACAATACCGGGTGTTTCTAAAAGAATATCGAAGTTTTAACGCTTTATAGTATTTATCACATATAAGTTACAAGTATAATTCATACATTGAATAAAAGAGTAACTCAGTTTTACCTACAAGTTTACAATGTTCAATGTGAGCCCCATTCGTCACACGGCATAAATAAAGTCGATAGGCGAGTTCATCCCAAACTTTTTTCAGTGTGTCTGAGGAAATTCTTGCGACATCTGCTTCCATTCTGTATCTTAAGTCTGGAAGGCCAGCAGTAGCCGAGGAACGTGCAAACAATCCTTTATGAAGCCCCACAGATAAAAGTCACATGACGTCAGATTGGGTGAACGATTGAGGAAATAGCCATAGTTGTAGAGCATCAAGATAGGCAGAACCAGGTACAGTTGGTTACGTTACAGCCTCGGTTGTCCCGTACTTTTGCCTTTACAAAGACAGACAGTTGTTTCAAACTGATGATACTACCTAAGAATGTTATTATCATTTGAAGGTTGACAACCGAACTTAATACGGAACACTCGTTGCACAGTAATAGCAGGTTCTGTCTTTGTTAACCGGAGAACACAAAACACTTACTGTTTACTAGTCGTCATTTTTCTACTAGCGCGTTGATTGGCAAGAAAGGGGATAAATTAGCATACGTTTCGTGCACACGCGCACACATGCAAGCAAACAAAACTGTTTCATTTGCTCTTTCATTCGATGTACGAGTCATACTAATATGTTATATGTAATGAATACTATAAAGAGTTAAATCTCCGATATTCTTTTAGAAATAGCCGGTATTAACGTTGCAATGTAAAGCAAAACGGAGGGTTATTGGTGATGGACCACGTACTTATGAACCTTCTTTAATGAAACCATAAAATAACGATATTTTTTCTGTGTATTTAATGCTACTTTTCTCAACAAAATCTTTGGTACGACAGTGGTAGAATGGAAGATCTATCAATTCTACCACTACAGTAAGAAATTGTTTCTTAAAAGTACTGTTTAAAATATAAATACATATATTTGCGTATATCAATCAGAATAAATCATGATTCTGCTGCACCAAAGAAAATTCTGCAAACACAAGGAATGCAAAACTATCGCCACAACGGACATATATAAATTCGATCACAATGACCTAAATTCAAGTAACGTCATAGTCACATGAGATAAATGCAATCGTGCATATTTCCAGCCAAGTAGGCTTTGTAGCTGTGAAGTAGTGTGCCCCCTTCGTAACGTAAGCCTAAGTTTGAGGGCTCGATCCCAGCAGGAGTCGATGGATTTTCTGGTCTCAAAAATTGTAGACACGCGTGTCATATGATTATGTAGCATGTAAAAGATCCTTTAAGTATTAATTTGGCTCTGGTACTCTCGGCAAAATTAAATCACGGAATATTTAACATCCGAGGCGAGAGTTTTAATTGAATAAAATTCAAACGCGTCACAACTTGGTAGCCAATAAAATGACTTCCACTCTTGGGGACTTGCTGTGTCTGCAAATGGCTTAGCTGTCAAAATGCAGCCCATTTCACAAACAAACAAGCAAAATTCCCAACCAATCAGTTCATAAGTTTATGGGGTGTCATAGACATATGATAAATGCAATCACGAGTTTTCTCTCTCTCTCTCTCTCAGCCAATTAATTCATATAAGCCACACTGTTAGCAACTTTTTTTTCTTGCAGAAACTTTTATTTAAAAACAGAAATTTGTTCAAAATAATTATGCACATACGTAAAGAAAATAAGTTTGATTTAAAAACACAGGTATAGTATAAGAATTTATTTTTTATAATTTTGAAAATTTAAAATATTTTTACCTAAATTTTACAGCAGAACAAGAGGTACGTCTAATGTCAGTTTTAAATTCAATGAAGAACACGGGATTTCTTTTATCATGAGACCATCAAGAATTTAGCCCATTATGCGAATACATAAATTACAATTCTTTCAATA
>BMAV01025303.1:442584-470311 GCA_019973955.1 Trichonephila inaurata madagascariensis | reverse complement strand
TAAATGTTATATATTGAAGTATGTTGGCCGATGTATGTAGCTGTACTATTTGATTTAGTAATGACATCTTCAGAATTGAGTTTCCTCTTTTATTTTGAGGCACACATAGCGTAACTGGTCAATCTATTATTATTTTACACATCTATTGGGTATAATACGTAAGCAGACACATATAACAGGGGCGACTTCTTGACGAACACAAACACAAAACATAAAGAAATCTGCAAATATTCACATTCGTGATGACGGCAAGCAGAGAAAAGAGAGCGATTACATCAGATTTTTGTGTTTATATACCAGCAGTGTACAAGCATGTGACTTTTACGTAATAGTAGTTCTGATTGGCTAGAGTGCGAGGGATAGAGATTTCGGTTTAGCCGATTACGATTAAGATTACAAAGTTTATTTTTAAACCTAAGAATTAAAGATTGTTTATAGATCATTAAAAGAGTTAATTAAAAGTATGTTAGAGGGAATTATTACATAAATATATATATATTATGTATATGTATACATAAAAATACACGGAGTGGCCAAATTATTATGACCATTTGACATTGACATTTATACGAAGATCGGCCATAACTTTACGGTGTTTTCGTTAGAGGGCGATATAGCTATAAAAAGGGACTGCAGGAATAGTGAAGCATTAATTGAGCAGTATTGCTTACGGAAAAATGGTGAAAAACGTGTTTTAACTTGCCGTAAAATCCGGCATATAACGCGCACTTTTAACACAAAAAATAAGACCGACATTTAAGTGGTGTGCGTTGTACGTCGGGTATAAAAAATGATAACTTTAAAAATAAAAATAAAAAAGACGAGCTTAGAAAAAAATCAGACTTTTCTTCGTATATAAGAAATGATGTTTATTTAGTAGAAATTGCATACTAAATGAACTTAAAGGGTTGTAGTTCGAGAAGTGTATTATTTTTTCAACATGTCCTGGGATGATACCTCGAATAAATGACTTCAAAGCATAAGAGCATTGCACACGTACATTTCAGGTTTCTTCGTAAGAAAGGAGGGTGCACGTTATACGACGAATATACCTAAAAATTAAAAATTGTAACTTGAAGGTTTTGATGCGCATAATACGGTGGTGTTCTTTATACGCTGGATTTTACGGTAGTTTGAACACGGGATGTTTGTAGGCGCTCGAAACGTCGGAACCAGTTTCTGCAAAACGGCTGCATTTATGTTATGTTCGAGGTCAGTAGTTATTAATATTTTTAGAGAGTGAATTATTAAGTAGAAAACCAGGTCTCAACGTTAAGCCTACGGCCGTCACTGGCTACTGATTGCTCAGTCGGAAAGGAAAATTCGAAAGTTGTCCAATTCAATAGGAAAAAAATCCAATCGTCAAATTCTAGAGAATTTTAATCTAAGAGTGATTGTGAACATTTCACTACACCGTATAGGTTATGGTATCCCATGACATGTACTATTGCTGGCATTGAACAAGACAAGACATCTCCAGTTTGCACAGGAATACAAGGAATGGATTGTCGATGACTGGAAATGAATCATATCGTCCATTTTCAATAACATCACCCAGATTGATGCGTGTGAATATAGAAAAAACAGAAAAGCATCTGCATTGTCACAATTCTTAAAGCAGGTGAAGGCAGTATTATGATGAGGGAGAATAGGTCCTTCGACTCATCGAACGTCTGAACATACATGGATCTTCAAGCGCTAACGCAGATCAAGTACATGTTGTTACGCGCGTTATTGGTATACCCTTCCAGGAATGAATCCTTTCAGAAGGACAGTGCTTCCTATCACACAACTGGCAACAAATGGTTCGAATATCACAAGAGAGACTTTACCTTGTTTAGTTGGTTTGCAGAATCACTATATCTCAATCCAATTATGTGATCGAATGGAGCATCAGGAAGCTAGATCAAATAGCATTCATTCTGAAGGCACTGGAAAGCGCAACCCATAGGATTTGTGGTCTCAGATTCCTTATATCATATACCAAAATCTCATAAAGTCCATACCAAGAAGAATACAAGCAGTATTTAGGGCAAAAAAAAGCCGAATATTGTATTGAAAAGGTGGTCATAATAATATGGCCACTCAGTGGAGGTGCTATCGGACCTCTATTTAACGAAATCATTAAATCCCGAAAAATAGTCTGTTATATGAAAAACTCATTAAATATAGGTTCATATTTTAATATACTTTAGAAACCACGTAAAATACATTTTGAATTCATAACCACTATGCATTATTTTCAAAAAGTAATTATTCCCACTTTTGTTTGAAAAAATCAATATCTATTCATTTTATAAATTTTACCCATCAGCAAGAAATATGCAAGGAGAACAAGAAGAAAAAAAAAATTGTCCAGGAGTACACTGTATTTTTAACTTTAAAAAAAATTTATTTTAAAGTTTGTGAAGTTTTTAAAAACACTTTCTAATTTTAAGTCTACCAGTAGTTTTAAACATACATTATTTTATATAAAACCAGTAATCTTAAACATACACCACCACATGCGTTCTTACATTTAATTATTGGTAAAATCTATTAATTTTACTTAGTTTTTATTTTCCTTTGAAAAACTACGGCAATTTCCTTGCTCAAGGACAGTTAGGCACCTGGTAAAACCATTTTAATGCCATCTATCACCATAAAATATGTTAAAAAAAGAGAATAATTTGAAAAATATTCTGAAATATTTTAAAAATAGAGGGGTAAAAATCGAATCACAAGACAAAAAGTTCGTCAAACAGAAAATGTACTTAACCTTTTGGAGGTTATTTTATGAAGAATGTAAAATGTTCTTGTGTGTGTGTGTGGTCCTTGGAAAAAGTTTGCAAAATAGAGGTTCGTTATATAGGGGTTTGAATGTATATACATAAATCAAAAGAATGACGGAGTAGTAGTAAATGGAGGTCAGGATGAGTGATAAAGTAACGAATATTAGAACAAAGAACATACATAGAGCTTATTAAAAGAAAAATCCAATGGATCAAAATGATGAACTAGTAAATTTTGTAAAATTGTCAGTGACTTAGGGCAATGATACATGGTTAAACGCACTTTACAGCGGGTACATATATATATGGTTTGTTTAATTGCAAAATAAATATCCAGGTGGCGCCACTATCTTTCCTTCTCAAATAGTCGTTCCAATTCATTTACGTCATTTTGCGTTGGGAGCTTATTGTGGAAGGTTGAATTTTCGATTTCTAGTAATTATTTTACACGTAAATTTTTTTATTTTATTTTTTTATTTTATTATTATTCCTCTCCTTGAGACATTCATTATTGTTCTCTTTTCTTAGCTTCATTTTAATATATTATCAGGTTTTTCTTCCACGTGTTGTATTAGGCTTAACTTTTCAACTTGGTTTTTTTTTTCCTATTATGTCGAAAGTTTCTGCTGTACGGGGAAGGTTGGATCCATAAGGCATCGCTAACCCTAATTCGCTGGCTTAATTCAGCGACAGCTTTAGAAATCATAATAGGTCTCCAGTTTAGTCCTAAGACTTTTTTGTATCTACATTTGTTGTCTGGTGAATTCCAATTTCTTCCTGCTTTAGCACTGTATAGGTTCTAGTACTTCTTCACTTTTATTTTATATATATATATATAATCAGATTCTTATTGTGACTTTCAGAGGCTTTGTAGACTACTAGAGGAAAAATTTGATGCCAACCGTATCTTCTGCAGACGTCAGTCTATTGTTTATGACAATTTGGATAAAAATAAATTTGGTTAACTGATTTTACATGCTATTTTGAACTTGAGATAATAATAAAAATGATTTTTATGGATAAAATGCTTCGCTTGGTACAATAAAAGAAAAATTATAATATGATCTTATAAAATGCTTTTGTGTTAGTAATTTTAGTTATATAATTACATTTTCTTACAAATTCTTACCTTATAATTATTTCAAAACCTTACATTTTATAAATAACAGTAAAAAAATTCTTTTCACTACTATTCTTTCAAACGCAACTGCAAAATCCTTCATATTGAGAAAGAATATTATATTAATCCAAATTTTTAGTTATGTCAATGTATTTTTTTGTTATAATATCAAACTTTTTTGAACTAAAAATGCATCTGAATGAGAGAACATTATTTTAGATTATTCTATAGTCAATATCAAGAAAAAACTCTTTTTCCAGAAAATATTTAATAGGATGATAACAAAAAAATAAATAGTATTTCTTCTTCGCCAAAAAATTTTTTTTTATTAATTATAGGTTATTATTTTTAAGTGAAAAACTGATACATTTTTATGAAAAGATATTCATATTATTACTATATAGATGGCTAAGATAATTAAAATAGTGTATGGAAATCATTAAAAAAATTTTTTTAATGATTTTTATACACTATTAGAGTAGTGCATCCGCAAATTTTAGATTCTTCACATTTTTAAGTTTTGCGCAAATGCATTTTCGACATTCTCTGCCGGTAAAGTGATAAAATGACAGGTCTTAAATTAAAGTGTCAGCTGTGTTGAACAACAAATCTATTAAACACGACATTAAGATATGCAGTCTAACAACTTATATAATAATAGCAGTAAAATTAATGTTGTGTGTAAAATCCGCTAATAATAGTACAAAGTAATGTTTTAAGAGTAATACTCATATATTACTCGTAAAAGAATTAACTCTTTTTTATCACTGCATATATATGACATACATGATGCTGTTCCAATAATTAAAACAGCACTTTTGTTCCATAATTAGTCTTAATTTAGATTACTTAAGAAAAAAAAATCTGATATTACTCGTAGAAAACAACATATTATTGAAATAGGAGATTTATTGGTTATTTAGATCTTAATCTGAATTAAAAAAATTTCTTTGTTAAAAAAATACCACAATAAAAGTTTGCCTTTAAAAATCATCAAACAGATTATTTAGAAAGGTTCAGTTTACAATGAATTTAATTTGTCTTTCATAAATCTGTTAGAGGCATAATAATGAAGGAATTAATGAGCTCTTCCTTGAATGGTTTTAATTAGTTTTTTTTATTAGATTTTGGAATTTATTTTGCATTCTTTTTTACTCTTTCACGAGCAATAAATGAATAAAATGTTTACAGCAAAATAAACCTTATTATAATCTATTTGAATAATTTTATAATTTACAGAGATCTAATATTAACAGGTAAGACTAGAAAAAAATTTTCTCGCTTAATTCTAATTAATTACACCTAATTTATAAGCCTAATGAGGAATCTACATTTGCTGTTATATAGGAGAAAAACTACTCACTCAATCATTACGAGATCTACGAAATTATTAGAACCCCATCAGATTTGAAATTTGGTAGGCATGCTTCTTTTGTTCAGTAGAAATCCGTTAAGAATGGGTTTTGTGGAAATCGACTCCAGAGGGGAGGCGGGGCCTTAAGTTGAGCACATATATAAAAATGCCCGTATTTGAACTTAAGACCTACAGTCATGTAATCTGGCAAGTGGCTGTCTTTTATTGAGTAGAGATCCATTAAAAATGGATTTGTGGAAATTAACTTTGAGGGAGGGGAGGGTAACAGGAGGTAAAAATAATTTGCTTCTGTTTTAGAAATTCAAACTCTTTTTTTTTTAAATCAAGATGCAAGGACTATAAAATTGTCTTTCAATACAATCGAAAGCTAAGCGCTAAGGCTGACATATCAAAAACTTAAAAACGTTAGTCTTGCAATTTCATGAAACACTCACTCGGGTGGGTAATGGTTAGTTTTTATATAAAGGATGAGCGAAGATTTATTTGCTTCGTGAAATATATTGGGAAAAGTTAGCGTCCTTGATTTTAAAATGGATTTGTGACCAGAAAGATATATTAAAAATTGCATTGATGAAATTTGAAAATGTACCAAATATTGATTATTAGTTGAATAGATCCTTTTCTAAAATTTTCTCCCTTTTATAAATGCAGAAAATCGTATACCTACTCATAAAAATTTTATATCTGTATATTATATAAAGTTTTACAAAACTAAAGATCTTAAAATGTAGACCATATATCTATGTCAAATATTTCTTCCATAATCAGGGAGTTATCCTGAAAAGATTCCCTTTTAGAGTAGAATACTTAAATTGCAAGTCTAAATACCGAAGCACTGTTGGCTAAAAACGTTCTTCATGGTCACTACTTTTTAAGGCTCCACATTACCCTAAAAATTTCATTTTTACCGATTTTTTTTGGCATTTTCAAGTAGCCCATATCATTGAGAAGCGTGCCACGAAATTTCAAATCTGTTAGAAAATTAGTTTTTAAGATATTTGAAGTTTTATGAGCTATGAATTTGGTTTCGATTTCATTTTAAAGCATGTTTCCACTCTTAAGGGGTGGCCGCGGTAGCCAAGTGGTATAGGTATCGGATAGTGGCTTGCCTTGTCACGAGTTCGAGCCCAATACCACTTAAGACCCACCGTGTAGGGCAGCGATGCACGTTAAATCTGTCGAGAGCTGAAACGTTCTCCCGTTGGTGTGGTCTGGTAGGAGAGAAGGGTTCCAGCTCAGGTGTCGTCCACGTCACTTGACCATGGTTCAAAATTATGTGGTCCGTCGCCAAAAGCCCTCGAGTAGCTCAACAGTGCGACGCGTTAATATCAAATCAAATCAATCCACTCTTAAGGTATCCGACTACGTTCGGAACCATGATTTTAAAAAAGAGCATAAATGGATAATTTTCATGATATTTAGTGTCGTCACTTAGATTAGAATACATGTATACAGTTGTTTTAAAGACATTTTGAGAAAAATTTTTTATTTAAATACAATATTTCAGCAAAAAATGAACTTAGAATAACTTTTTTTCAAAATGTTCTCCTTTGGGGAAAAATGCTTCTATTATAATAATATTTTGCCTTTATATAGCTCAGACATCTGTACAGAGGCTTAACTATGATTTTTGAAAAAATCACATTATTTTTAGAGTTACAACCCATTGAAATAATTATCGGTGTTTTTTTTTCTTAAAATTTCTCTCCTCTGTCGTCGTAAAACATAGATAAACCCACTTCTAAGTTTTATATTTCAAAAATTCTAGTTGAGCCTCTGTACAGAGGTCTGAGCTATGTACAGGCAAAATATTATTATAATAGAAGCATTATTCGCAAAAGAAGAATATTTTGAAAATGGGTCATTCTATGTTCATTTTGTGTCAAAATATTGTACTTAAATAGTTTTTTATTGTAATACTTTTCTTAAAACAATTTTATATACTATTTCTAATCTAAGTGACACTAAATATCATAAATACTATCCATTTATACTCTTTTGCAAAATCGCGGTGCCGAACATAGTCGGATACCTTAAATTGAATTAATTAAAAATATTTTTGAGCTTTTAGTTTGAAATTGTTATTAATTCCAATTTTCAATACTAAAATCATTTCTGATGGACATGATTTGAGTTTTTTGACTTCTAACAAATAATTAATTGATTAATTTCATGGCCAATTTTTGTTTTAAAAATAGTTTATATAACTTAAAGCTTTATCATTGATTATTTTCTGTAGAGAAAATGCCATGGCTAATGCGTTCTTAGGTTGCTGTGAGAAACGATATTTCGAAGAGATGGAATACTACTGAAAATGATGTATCTAAAAATCTGTCTTCTGCTGATTCTGCAATTAGACTTCCGAATACAAATATTCTGAATTCAAATGTTGCAGATATAACTGAATATTTTCTTGATGTACCAAACTAACTTATACCAAACATATTGTAATACTATATTTTAGTACTTTAAAGTCGTACGACAAGAGCTAAAACCTCCTAAACTGCTCCAATTTAAAACTGAAAAAAATTAAATTTTATGAGCAAACCTGACTATTTTAGCTTAAGTTAGTATCATTATTATTTTGTACATAAATGTTTTGTGTTTCAAAACTTTTGTGAAAATATTAGGTTAAGATAAAGCTGAATAAACTGAAGTCTTAACAATTGCTATCAATATTATGCAAAAATATATTTTGAATTAAAAGTATTGTTTTCAGTCATATTTAAATAAAATAGTGTTTTAATGCAGAAAATACATTGGAAAATAACATATTAAAAAAATAGAGCTTTATGGGCATTATAAGTTTTTGTTTTATGACTTAACAAATTTTAAATGCGTTTTTCTCAGACTTTCAATTTTGAAGGTATAAGGGTTTTCTAATCCCTAAGGCTTTTTTCTTGTTCGAGATAGAGCCTTGAATTTTTTTGTATATACTCCCAAACATATGTTCTATAAGAGTTAGTATGGATTAGGGATGAGGTCTCCAGTTTTTTTTCTAAAAAATGCTGAAATTGATATTTTAAAAATTTTAGTGTTTTTTCCAGGTTTTTCTAGAAAAATAAATATTAAAAATCAACAAGAGATTAGATTTTCAAATCCATGCTAACTTTTGTTTGTAATAACCTAAGAAACATAAATAACTTGAAATGACTAAAAAAATTTAAAAATTAAGTATTTTATAAGAATTTTAAAAAAAACTTAAAAAATTCCTAATTTTTTAAAATTGTAAAATAATGGCTGGTCAATTGACTTTTTACTTACAGAATCAGCTTAATAATATAATCTAAATATAAAACATCAATTATTTTTACTATAACTATCTCCAAAAAATTTTTTTTTGAAAAAGGGTACCGTGTAGCCTTAAAAATAACAAAACAGCTGCGTATTGAAATCATCTTCAACAAAGAATTTCAAATCTTCGCCAAATATTTCCTCCACCAAAGTGCCCCATTATCTTTCAAAAAGCAACAAAATATCTGTCTGCTACAGATAGGGTTTTCCACACATCGATCCTTCGGTTACTAAGCCTCGGGATAACAAGTTTTCTTTCTGTTCATTTCCGCCACCGTCCAATAGAATTTTCCGAAAATCCGTTTGCCTCCGCCGTTTACTGCTTGTTTGACACAGTCTCCTCTCGGTTCGTTACTTGACACTAAGTAGATTCGAGTTCATCAGTAATTAGCTTTGTTCTGCGCTTTAGAACGATACCGACACAAGATTGAACACAATTAATATTAGCCGCGAGGCCGAATTGACTTATGGAAGAGATTAAGAAGTAAAAGTTTGGTGAAAGTCCTTGAAATTAATGGGAATGCGATCCTTCTAGGTCAAATTATGTTCGAAACTCTTCCGGTCTTTTAAGTTTGATGCATTGTGGTTAATTTAAAATAAATCCGAGCTTGATGTACAACGCGACGAATTATATGGAACTAAATACCTCGCTTGTCAGTTCAGGAGTAAATTAAAATTATCAGCTTGCAGCAAAAGATATTTTAAGTAAGGTTGATTGCCAGTGTTTAAACGAATTGATTATTTTTGACCATCCAGATGTTATCTGAACGCTACATCAAAAACAAAAAAATGTGTTTCAAAGTGCTTTTTTTTATTTCAGCTTTTAAAGAGAGAACATTAAATATTTTATCACACGAAACTAAATTTCTATACAACTTTTTAAATCATACCCAAATGAAGCCTCTAAATCAGAGGTTCTAAAACTTTTTTGTCTCATAGACCCCTTGCCATGATTTTCGGTTTGGGGTAGACCCCTGTTTACGTAATATTGAATTTTTGCAAATTTACCAACTTCAATGTTTTTTTGACAGTTGGTGTACAGAGTTACTTTAAAAATTTAAATTTCTAACTGTAATGAAGTAAAGTGTTAAAAACTTAAGAAACACATGTTATTTCATTAAACTAACATTTAAATAATACATAAAATAAGTGAGCAACGAAAAGATGCTTTTAATGGGAGGGATGAAACTGGTCCTTCAATAATTTACAACATTTGAGATCAATCTTGTCATGTTTAGCCCTAAATTTCCTTGGTGTCCAATCTCTTCCCCCCCCCAATTTTTGTTTGCTTGTTTTGGAGATTGGCAACCGCGTTGAAACTCCTTCTCACTAGGAAAAATAATTAAAAACCTTCTTTTCAAAATATTCCATAATTTAGGATAGATAACAGATTTGTCTTTTTAAATCCAAAATTGCTGACATTTTTTTCTAAACTTTACATTAAGATCTTCGTTAGTGCCTATTCTGATCATTTCCTCTTATATTCCGACATTTTTTCTTTCATTAGACGATGGGAATTATTTGCTTACTGTGGCATTACCATGTTCAAAGTATTCTCAAACTTAGCTTCCAAATCTGAATAAAGGTCATTTAAATATTGAAAGTAGATTAAAAGATCATTTATTTGGCAGATTGTCCATAAAAAATTGAAAAACTTGGAAAATGATCGACGTCCAGTAATGTACTCCTTTAGCTTAACTGTACCAAGAAACGCTGAAATGAAGGTCCTTGATTTAATAAAACTCTTAAGCGCTGTCACTTCAAATTAAACTCATTACATTTAGTAAATAAATCCGTTAAACTGGTAAAATCTGGTTTTCACTTGATTAAATTTTCTTTTAAGATTAAAGTCATTATCTGGTTTAATTCTAGCCACTATCATAGACCCCCGTTTACACCTCATGTACCCCCAAATTATTTTATCGCTGACGTGAACCCCTTGCAGGTCGCCATAGACCCCTGGAGAGTCGATATAGACCACTTTGGGAATCATTAATCTAAATAATAAAAATATCATTCAAATTTTTATAGAAACTGCTGATCTAAATTTTTAGGGGAAAAGCTCAATAACACAACTAGAAAGCTATATTTCTTCACATCGTATGTTTAATATATCAATATTTTCAAAGGAATAATTCATTGCACCAATTAAGGTATCCGACTACGTTTGGAACCGTGATTTTGCAAAAGCGTGTAAATTGATAATATTTATGATATTTAGTGTCACTTAGATTCGAAAACATACATAAAATTGTTTCAAGAATATTATTACAATAAAAAATTATTTAAGTACACTATTTTGACAAAAAATGAACATATAATGACCCATTTTCCAGACATTCTCCTTTTTATGAAAAATGCTTCTATTAGAATAATATTTTGCCTGTAAATAGCTCAGACCTTCGTACAGAAGCTGAACTAGAATTTTTGAAACATATAACTTAGAAGTGGATTTATCTATATTTTACTACAACAGAGAGGAGAAATTAAAAAAAAAAAAAAAAGCTGCCGATATTTATTTCATTTGGTGGTAACTGAAAATAATGTGAATTTTTCAAAATTCTTAGCTCAGACTCTCTGGAGAAGTCTTTACTTTATCTAAGCACACACACACACACACAAAATATTATTATTATTGAAGCAATTTTTATAAAAGGGGAACGTTTTGAAAAAAGATTATTCTAAGTTAATTTTTGGCCAGAATAATGTATTTAAATAATTTTTTTATCGTAACGTCCTTAAAACAATTTTATACATGTATTCTAACCTAAGTGACACTAAATATCATGAAAATTATCCATTTATGCGCTTTTTTAAAATCACGGTTCCGAACGTAGTCGGATACCTTAAGATAAATGTAAAATAACGATGAAATCTGAAATATCATTAATTACCTATTAGAAAGTTCTTTTTGTTCTCTCTCTCTCTCTCTCTCTCTCAATAACAACTAAAAATCCCAAACTATACTATCAATGGCCGCTGTAGCTTGTGGTGGGCGGTCAAGTGTCGTTTTCAACACTTGACCATGGTTTAACATTATAAGGTCCTTTGACAATAGTTCTTGCTTTGTCTTAAATGTGACGTTAAAAAAAAAACACTATCAGATACATTTTTAAGCTGAACTTGAATTATAAAGATTATCTCCTTGAATGATTGCTTTCAAGTTCTTTTAGTTTACCATGATAGCAAAATTGAAACTTTTCTATGTGCATCCTCTTTATCTCTCAATTATTTTGTTTAATGTTTTTGATTTATTCTGTAAAATTTATTGTTTTTATCTTGGAAATTTATTCAGGAAACGTATTTATGGACTTTCACACTGAAATCAATTTTTAATATATATTATTCCTGCATATTTAGTTAACAAGGATTATATTGATAATAGCTCAAATGATATTGTTATTTAAGGTATCCGACTACGTTCGGAACCGTGATTTTGCAAAAGCGTGTAAATGGATAATATTTATGATATTTAGCGTCACTTAGATTAGAAAAGATAGATAAAATTGGGTTAAGAATAGTATTACAATAAAAAATTATTTAAGTACAATATTTTGATAAAAAATGAACATATAGAATGACACATTTTCAAAATATTCTCCTTTTGTGAAAAATGCTTCTATTGTGTAATAATAGTTTGCCTGTAATCAGCTCAGACCTTTGTACAGAGGCTCAACAAGTATTTTTGAAATGCATAACTTAGAAGTCGGTTTATCCATGTCTTACGAAAACAGAAGGGAGAAATTTTAAGAAAATACGCCGATAATTATTTTGAAATGGTTGTAACTCTGAAAATAATGTGAATTTTTCAAAAATCATAGTTGAGTCTCTGTACAAAGGTCTGAGCTATATACAGGCAAAATATTAATACAATAGAAGCATTTTGAAAAAAGGATATTCTAAGTTAATTTTTTGCCAAATTATTGTATTTAAATAAATTTTTTTTTGTCATAATGTCCTTAAAACAATTTTATACATGTATTCTAGTCTAAGTGACACTAAGTATCATGCAAATTATACATTTATGTGCTTTTTTAAAATCATGATTCCGAATGCAGTCGGATACCTTAAATAAAAGAGGCCATGGCTTATAGCAACAGTTGGAAATATTCTTCCTTTACGCTTGATGATTTCAGGCTTCTGAGCGCATTTAAGTTTTGCATAAAGATTATACTTTAGAAAAGTTATTGAGTGTATGATTTCTTATTAATCGATGTTCTACGTCACTGATGTGAAGTGACGACTTAAAAATTTGGATTTGATGTAGTCATAGAGGTCTTTTGTGATTACCTAAAGAAGATGCTTTATTTTTAATTGATGGATTAACTCTAAAGTGGGGCTGCTCGTAACTAGATTTTAATTACTGAATACAGTTTAGAAGTAACAAGACTGTTATGAGAGAACACCCCTTTGTCATTTTTAAAGGTTATTTTAGTTACCATTTAAGCTAAATTTAAAGATTTAAAGGAATTTTAAGAAAATATATGAAAATATACAGTAAATACCAAGAGAGTATGAAAGGAGAGAACTGAAAAATTGGGTTGAAATATTTTAAACTAGCTATTCTACCCGTTCTTCGCACGGGTGAATTGGAAAATTAAATAATACAGATTGAAGGATAAAGAAGTTTTTAATGAATTAAATTTACGTCAATTGCAAATTAAACAAGCAAAAAAAAATGCTTTTTGCATATCTCAGCTGGACAAAAAAAAACCATATTTGTGAAATTCTTAGCCTGTAGATCTAATAGCTGACAAAAAGGGTTTTTTTTTATCTATAACTTCCCGTAACTTTTTTGAGGGTCGATTTTTAAAAACACCTTCCTAAGCTGATCTCTGCTCAGTAAAAGTTGCACATTGTTACAATTTGTGTAATGAAAGCTTAAAATAGAATAAATAATTTATATCTAGAAGTGTAATACGTTAATATTACTTTTTAATGTATTTACTTTATGTTAAAATTGTAATCAGCTTCACACTCAAGCTGTTCACCGCCTGTTCAAGCATTCTTAGTTCCTGGCGCCTGGCGTAGATAAAACAAAATGCAAAGTTTTGCTTCACATATAAAAGATAGATATATGCTATCGTGGGCTTTTTTGCAGATGGTCAAATTTTTTCCTACTTACTTGACAAGTATCGTTATATTTTGGACACTTCACACAATATCTTTATAAATTATAGCCTGTGTGTTATTCTAATGTATGCCATAATATTGTAAAGTTTCATTAAAATCCATTCACAGTTGTTTTTGCGTGAAAGAGAGTACCAAACTTCCACGTTTATAATATTAGTAAGGATTTGTTGTATATATATTTTCGGAATCCCTTCAGTGGGTCGATAAATGAATACCAAGCTTGCTTGGTAACTGAACACTGGGGGGTGGGGGTCGCGTCAGACTGGTCACTTGACGGAAACATCTGCACATGCACCTCATCACCTAAGGTCACGTAAGCTGAGAAAGGCAAAGAAAACCTTGGCCCTCATGGGCTGTTAGTTCAGTATATTTTCGTAATATGAGCTTTTCACTTTCTAATAATTTTTATGAGCCTCCTTGTTTTAACGATCCTGATAGTGGGAAGTAAGTGGGTAAAAACTGAAATATTTCGGGTGTGTGGAGAAGAAATTTATTTTCTTATATTATAGTAAAGTTTCGATGAATAAAAGGGTAACTTTTACGTATTTAGCTTGAGATGCTGAGAATCTTTTTTTTTTGTCCCGTTATATCTCTCTTTATAAACGGGAATGAGTGAATATCAACGCCGCACTGTTCAGCTACACGAGGGCTTTTGGCGACGGACCACGAAATTTTGAACTATGACCAAGTGACGTGGACGACACTTGAGCTGGCACCCCACTCCTAACTACCACACCACACCAACGGGAGGACGTTTCAGCTCTTGACAGATTTAAAGTGAATTGCTGCCCTACGTGGCGGGTCTTTAGTGGTACTGGGCTCGAACTCGTGACAAGGCCAGCCACGATCCGATACCTTGACCACTCGGCTTCAGCGGCCACTTATAAACGGGAAAAATCGGCGGCTAAGATATACACAGTTTAGTTCATACATATCTTAGTATTTTGAAATTCTAATCATTTTTAAAAAATAAGCTAACTTATTTCTGCTGTCAGTTTCAATTCATCCATGTGATATTCATATGTATGTTATAATATTTATGAAAGAAGTATAAATTAATTTTTTCTGACTTTTTAATGTTTCCTTTCTTTTTGTTGTTTATAACTAAACTAATGTGAATTTTTGAATCAATATCAATACTCGTACTTATACTGTTTATAGTAGGCAGGCTAGGTCAGAGAAACAGCAATGCCCAAAGTAAATTTGTTGGGGAGCTCTATTTTAGTATTTTGTAAAAGAAATTTTATTAATGGGACATCTTAATGGTAATTTAATGCATCCTCTTATCCTTGCTTCTTTTTCTCGCCGACTTTTATTTTTTTACTACCACTCAAATACTCTCTCTCTATTTTTCTCCGTATTAGACTAGAAAGACAGAAATTTAGTATATACCTATATTGCCCAAAAGCAATCAAAGTGACTGCATTTTGAAAAAATGATTAATGTGTAAAAAAATTTGTTTAAAATTAACTTTTAATATTTTTTATATTATTTACAGTCATATAACAAGTTATTAGTAAATAATAACAATAAAAAAATTTACTTCACTTGAAAAAAAAATGTATTCTAAAAAATTCTAAGAAGTTGTGCATTATATATGTAATTTTTTTTCTGATTGAAATTAAGAAGCAGTCAAAATGACTTGCTTGGGCAATCTAGTGTTAAGCACTTTTTAAAACTAAATAAACGCGCTTATAATAGGAATATTATCATTGTATATTAATACGAACTATCAGGAAAGGAAAAAAATAATGGTAATTATAATCCACATAAAACACAGTTCCTTACCACAAACATTAATTGCTTCAACTAAAAATCCACTAGAAATTCATCGTATTTTAGTTACATTGTTTTTATGCAAGACTACGAATTATGTGGAGATAAATATTATAATAATTATTATGCACATGATAAATATTTTCTTTAAATATTCATTGCCTCTTCAAAATGTCACTGAAAATTCATTGTATATTCAAAGGCAAACACTCTTATTTTTTTTGAAGATGGTGGTATGCGGGCAATTTTTTAAAAAGTTGTTTCTTTTTAAAAACAAAGACAAGCCGGTAAAATAAAAAAGGTTGAAAATTAGAATAAAACTTAGTTTTACTAGCTAATATTGAGATATAAATTTTTAAACTTGAAAGTGAAATTGTATATGTTTTTTTTTTTTTTTTGAGGTTACTTAAGCGTGGGTTTGTTCAGTATTAACTTCAGCATTTCAACTAGTCTGATGGCAGTAAATGGTTTTTAATAATTTTACCCATTTCTAAAAATTAAATTTAAAATTTATCTTGTTACTTTTAGTCTTATTGAGTTATAGATGACTTAGTATGAAGGCGATATATTATACAAAAATATATCGAGGCTTTCTAGAATAAAAATGTGATTCAATCTCATAGTTTAAAATATCATGTTTTAAAATGAAAAAATAAATTAAATGAAGAAATGTTTATGGAAACCAAGCATCTTTACGCCTTCAAAAAGTTGATTTTTTAATTACATTTTAAACCATTTTAAACATTTGGCGCATTTTAAAGATAACTACTTCGTAATCTGAAAATTATTAAGGGGGTTCACCCATGTAACGGCCTGTTTTTTAAGCATTTTTAGGATTTTTTTTTTGACGACCAGTAAAATGATAGAACTTTATGTTTTTTATCATTTACTTATGTGTATCTTAAGAGTATGTTTATAAGTGTTTAGCCAGAAATAGCCAATAGAACATGAGTTATAACGCTCTGAACACACCCGCCTTGAACAAATGGGTGCTTACTTCCTCCACCATTCCGGCTGATTGGCTTTTCTGAAATATAAAAATTTAATGGCCTTTGAATCTATACTCAATTGAAAATATCGAAAATTGTATTTTTTTAGTAGACCTCTGAAGAAAAAGTTTCGAATTTCATGGGGGTTTTTTGTTATAAAAAATAGAAATATTTCTAATTTCGGAATGATCGTAGTTCATTTGATACGTATATTTGGGCTGAGTCTACCCTAAAAATTTGAATTCATTCGGTCAAACAGTTCTTGAGATATGATGGAGGAAAGTTTGAAAAACACAATTTAAAGTTTCAAGTCTGATTAAAACAATGAAAATCTTAATTTAGCGCTACGAACAACTGCTCTTCTAACACTTCCTTCTTTTTAATGACTTCGAATTTTAAAAAATGTCTTTACCACCGTATTCTTGACAAGTTAAGGAAGCAATTTATGGAGAAAAAAACACTGATTTTTTGAACCCATCACATGGGTGAACCCCCTTAAGCCTTCAGCAATAAAAAATGTAAATATCATAAATGATTTGCTGTTTACATGCAATGTAAGCAAACCACACAAAAATTGTCTCAGAACTGAAAAGTATTGTGTCATGTAATTAGGAGAAAGTTGCATACGCGGTAATCATTTTCAAAAACGCCATGCGATAGACTGCTTATATTAAAACTTTTAAATATCGTAGCTAGAAGCTATCAGATGGCAGAAATATAAGTGGCAAAAATCGCCTGAAAGCGTAAAATAAACGTTTTATTTTAAGTAATCAATTTTTTTCAATTTAGTTTGCACAATTTCTTACACTTTTACACTTCTCCCTCGAGATAAAAAAATGTTTTTGGATGCAAGTCTTAAAAATTTACAAAGAACAAAAAGTTTGATTAGAGATCTGTTCAAAGTAAAGATTAAAGATTTACACACACACACACACACAAAACACTTGTAAATATTTAATCTGTGAACTTCAGTTTTGTTGATGGGATTAACAGATTTCATTGTCCAAGGTATTCCATTTTTTCAGTTTTCAACATCACTTTCAAAGAGTTATTGGAGAAAACTTTGTCAAATAGATCAACATTTAGATTTTTTGTTCAGAAAATGAATTTTTTTTTTTTTTTTGATCTCCTAACTTGTGAAATCTTCTTTAATCTTTTAGCGGATAATAGCCTTTGTCGCTCCATATCCCACAGAAACTGCAACTGTAACTGTAACAGATTTCCTTTCCTAACATGATAAACAGCACAAAAAGGTACTAGATTTAATTCTTTTCAGTTTGAGATAAATTTAAATTTACAGGTTTACAGAATAAATGCATCTTGACTTGATACATAATTTTTAATTCTAAAGTACACCTTTCAAAGTACACTTTTAAAGTACACTTTTTGGGTCTGTTTGTGACAGCCTAGTAGTTATGGTTATGAACTCGTGGTCAGCGTGTCACGAGTTCGAGCTCTAGAGTTACTGATTTGTATTGATGTGATTTAAATCTGTCGAAGCCCAAAGTCTTATCATAGGCGTGATGAGGTAGTTTGAAAAGGGAGAGCCGTCTCGGTGTTGTCCTCGGCACTTGACCCAGATTCATAATTTCAATGTCTGTTGTCAGCTTGTGTTGCTTTAAAGTGCATCGTTAATAAACACTCTCACTTGTTGCTTTGCTGGTAACAGAAGGTAACCTAATTTATAATTTTTATTTTCATATTTAATTTACGCTATTAAAATTCGTAGGTAAACAAACGTATGTCGCTTTATATGTTCGTATGTACATCTATTTTCTCACGAACGTAGAAACTTGCCGAAAGTACCAAAGATCGGGAATAATCCGAGGAATCCCTTTTTAACATTTATGTTCCGATACTGCAATTAGTGAACAAGATATTAAGTACGAACTTTGTTTTACTCGTGCGTGTTGCTTCTTCCACCAACCAGAATAAAAAATTGGTAGGTGAGAATTTTTTTTCTTACCTCCTACGTTTTTAAAACACGATCTAATTTTACTATGAGATTCAGACAAAAAATAATTACGGAATCTGAAAGATCATTTATTTCGCCACGATACGGCATAACTTATTTTATAAAATATTGATATTTTCTATTTTTTACGTTTTTTTCTAAAATGAGTCAAAATCGATACGTTTTTATGAAAATGATTTCTAAATCGTTCCGTTTGAATTTTTCACGTTAATTAAATTATATTCTCTTTTAGAATCAGTCATTTAAAAAATAAAATGTCAAAAACTTTTTTTTTTACGATTTTTCAAAAAATATTCAAAATTTTATTTAAATAATTTCTTTATTTGTAAAAATAATCTCATAAACCTTTTTTTCCGTGTGTAGAAAAATATTATCCGTAATTTGTACAAAGATTGCAAAAGTCATTTAAAAATTACGGTTTTTTAAAAACAATTCGTGTTTTTTTTCCTTTTTTGGGAGAAATATTTAAGCAATATTTTTGTTACATTTTTTGTTTAAAAATTACCGTTGTTTGCAATCGATGTGTTAAGTTGGAAAGCAATAACGTAAAAAAATCATGCTCTTAAATTTTTTTTAAAAATATTTCATGAAAAGCTTTGTTTTGTGCCAAGGTCATTCGCGTCAGTTATGATATGACTGGTGAAAGTTTTGCGCATGCGCGATGGCGAAGGTCACTCTTTTCGCGGGTTTTGAAAGATTAAGGAAATTTCGCTGTTTCTTGCACTGTCATCACTTACGTGTTATTTGATATTTATAGTAGAATTCAATTCATTACACATTACAGATAAATGTTTTAAAGAGTGCAAGACAACTAATAGTTTTCTTCATTCTTAAAGAATGATTTATTGAAGATCACAGTGGAATAAAAACCTTAAAAATTCTGAAATATATTTTTATCACATAGTATATTTTCTATTTGAATAATTTTATACAGTGGATGTAAATAAATCTCCAGACTTTTTACCTTTCAATTCTTATATATTTTTAATTCACCACAATTCTGTACGTTGATGTTGTTTTTTATTTTTTTACAAAACAACAAGGCTTTGCACATAAATAAATTTATTTAAAAAAGATTTATTGGTTATTAAATCATATCTTAGAAAATTATTTAGCATTTTAAAAAAATAAAATAATTACTATAATTATATAAATATTTATATTATACTTTATAAATACAATTATCAATAAATAATAGTTTTTGTAAAAATATGTTATAATAAATATTAAATGATATTTTATACAAAAATTAGTTATACAAAAAGTTTTATAATATGATATACAATATATTATAAATAAAATATTATATAAATTATTATAATAACACTAAAATATATTATTATAATTATTTATATAAAAATATTTTTTAATTAATATAATAAAAATAACATATATTTTATATTATATACTATTTTAAATTATTTTATAATTTTTAAAAATATTTAATAAGTCTTTATCAATAAACGAGATTTTCTCTTTTACTGCCACTTCTTAAGCAAACGGTATGTCACAATTAATTGCTAAATGAACATTTTTAATCAATTTTATTATTTCAAAACCTAAGAAGGAAGTTATTGTTAAAATAATGAATATGTTATTTTTGTATAATATACTTTTTTATTGTCAGATATGTTTTTAAATAATTTACTAAACACAGTGGAATGAAATCTGTATAAAATTAAAATAAAATATCAAAATGTTTTTATCAGATAGTTTTTTTTTTCTTTTTGGATGTTTTTTTCCGTACATGTAAATATATATCTAGACTTTCCCCCATACTGTTTTTTTTAATAACTTATATATATTTATGTGTTTAATTAAACATTCAAAAGTTCTGAAAAAAGCAATCGTTTCAATAGCTTTCTGTAAATTTTTCTGTTAATTATAGAAAATGGATTTTAATTAATATATATTTGTTTTTTAAAAGGATTATTTCTATTATTTCGTTACTAAATTAATTATTTGTTCATAAAAAAAGTACATCGTCTATTATTTTGGATCAAAATACATTTTAGAGACATTTTTAAGCTTACTATATGTAACGATTGATTGATTCATGAAAATCTGAAATCTATTTTATTACTTTAGATTCTTAGAAACTTACTATTATTAAAAAACGATTAAATTATTTTTGGAATTACTCTTAGAATCAGAATCGTTTTCTTTTTATTGCTTCACATTAATAATTTTTTAACAAACGCAATATTGTTTTTTATGTCATACATCGAAATTTGAAGCAATATCTTATCTGTGAGGGGGAGGGGAAGAGAGAACAATAATTTCACACTAAAAAAAACCGTGTTATACCGGGATATAGAGAGGGAAAAGAAACCTGTCTTAAATCAAAAATAAGTGGAATGGAACAAATTTCGAAAAAGAGAAATTTAATGACATAACTTTATAAATCACTCACACCGTGAGCGTACAAACACACACACATAAATGCTGGTGTCATGAGGGAAAGAGAAAGCCCGTGCAGTATTTCTTAATTGTATTTGTTAATTGTATTGTTGTAGTATTTCTTAATTTATGTATTAACCAGTAAACTCTAGTGCTCCAGTTTTAGAGCGAGCAATTATATATTACTCGTTAATCACAGAGTAATTTGCGCTGTTAAAGTATCAAAGAGATGAATTTATTTTACAAAATTGCCAATTTCATTACTAATATTTATTTGGTTAACATAAAATGCATATTACATACACATTACTTTCCTTTTCAACTTTTCAATATGCTAGCGCCCCCCTCGTAGAGTTATGACGCCCCTCAAGGGGGCGCGCCCCACAGTTTGAGATACGCTGCACTAAGTAAGTTCTGGTTTGAAGTTTGAGTTTGAGGGTTTTAGGTGCAAGAGCCACACAAATCTAACTATGCTGCGCCAAACATTTCTTCGTATCTGTGATCTAGACGTGAAAAGAAGAAAAGAGAAAATTGAATGACAAGAAGGAGGGTCGAAAATAGAGAAGGATCACTAGGGTAACCCCGAGTACGTGAAACCCGTGTTTACCAAAGACAGTAAACCCCTTGGGAAAAGGAAAAGATCACTAGGGCACCTCGGGAGCGTGAAACCCGTACTCACCTAAAGAAGGTGAGCCCCCCTGAGGGGAAGTAAGTTCTGGAGTAGGCGCTGTAGGGTTGATCACAGTCCTCTTACCAGAAAGCATCCTTCCCTTTCCTACTTCAATCAAATAATTTTTCTTAGGTAGCACAGCAATGGGCTATTACTCGAATGTCAGCACATGCTTCTAACATCAAACAATTGGCATTTACATCCCTCGATGTCTAAGTAACTTCGGGTCAGCAGCTATCAATGGGCTCAGTGTCACGTATTTGTCCCATGGCTTACCATACCTGAAGGAACCTTATAATAAATCAACTTTCCAACCTTTGCCTTTGACTCTTTTAGGCTAACATCTAAAAAACAGTATCATCACACATAAATAAACTCGATATGCTAACTTATACGCTGTTACAATCAATGCATGCAGAGACGCATGAATTCCCCATAAATTTTTTATATTTTTAATTTATTTATTTTCCTTAGACTTCCCTCGAAATATTCTAAACCGCTTGAAATTTGATTATATGTTTTATTTTTCCTTAAAAATTATAATTTAAAAATCCAATGATCACTACTTTTTGCGCCCGACGAGTATATTTGATAATACACAAAATCCTGCACCTTCTCCATGACGAGTACACTCGTTATGGAGAAGATGCAGGAGGACACACACATAATTTGTGAATTTAGGTGCATACCTTGGTTAATTTAAAACCAAAAATTTATTAGGTATGTAATAAAATTAAATACCTGAGGTTAATACATATATATATATACCTTAGGTATTTAATTTTATTATATAAACTATATTAAAAAAATCCATTTCCATTAGAATACGGAGCAGTATAACCAAAAATGGCTCTTGCGTCATAACCCCCCCCCCCATAGTTATTCTCTACGTTAGAAAATAATATTTCCATTGCCAGTATTTATATTGTCGACTACATCCTGTAAAATGTCTAATGAACTTTCCTTGATATTAAGGTATCCGACTACGTTCGGAACCATGATTTTAAAAAAGCACATAAATGGATAATTTTCAAGATATATAGTGTCACTTAGATTAGAATACATGTATACAATTGTTTTAAGGACATTATGACAAAAAAAATTATTTAAACACAATATTTTGGCAAAAAATTAACTTAGAATAACCTTTTTTCAAAATGTTCTCCTTTTGTAAAAAATGCTTCTATTGTATTAATATTTTGCCTGTATTCAGCTCAGACTTCTGTACAGAGGCTCAACTATGATTTTTGAAAAATTCACATTATTTTCAGAGTAACAATCATTTGAAATTATTATCGGCGTATTTTCTTAAAATTTCTCCCTTCTGTTTTCGTAAAACATGGATAAACCAACTTCCGAGTTATGCATTTCAAAAATTCTAGTTGAACCTCTGTAGAGAGGTCTGAGCTGAATACAGGCAAAATATTAGTACAATAGAAGTATTTTTTACAAAAGGAGAACATTTGGAAAAAAGACTATTCTAAGTTAATTTTTTGCCAAAATATTGTATTTAAATATTTTTTTGTCATAATGTCCTTAAAACAATTGTAAACATGTATTCTAATCTAAGTGTCACTAAATATCATGAAAATTATCCATTTACGCGCTTTTGCAAAATCACAGTTCCGAACGTATTCGGATACCTTAAGTCAAGAATTGTATGGCAATTAAAATCCTCTTGCACAGGTCTAGAAATGGACAGTATGCAAAAAAAAAAAAAAAAAAAAAGAAACATCGCTTCTCCATCCCCCCTCCCTTCCTTTAGCAAGATGCAAGTGGAATTGATTCACTTATCGTCTGTGATCCTTTTTCCATTAGGGATCAAGTGCATTTTATCGCAAAAGAAAACTTCGAATCCTCGTTCTTGGCCCAATAATGATCAGTTCTCTCGACTCAAAGTAAAGCAAGAAAGCGACAAAGAGGGTGAAGCAAATCGCGAGCATGACTCTCAAATCCCTTTTGCTCTCGTCTTTATCTCTTGTTCCATTCTAAAATTCTTCCAAAGGCTATTTAGAATCCTTTACATCGTTACACTTTTCGAGGTAAAGCTGAAAAAGAATAAATCTCTCCTAGTCTGTAGTACTTCGACGTTCGTATCGCCCCCGGTCGATTTTGACCATTATGTTTAACTGCTGCCCTCTAGCGGACGCGTTTTATTTCTCTGATGATGCGTTGCCTGGCGACGGGAAGTTGGCATGATTTCGAGTTATTTGGCGCTTCTGCTTGAAACTGAATTGAAATTTCTTGACAGGAATTTTTGAACAGACTATTAACAAAAGTGCTGAAGCTTTTAAATGGTGATCGGAATTTTAATTTTATAATTTATTATTCACAAAATTATACTACATTTCACATTATACGCTTATGTAAATTATATAAACTGTAGAAAAATATATATGTGTTTTTACTAAGAAATATTCAAATTACCTTCTTAAAGCTAGAACAAATATTGTGATTAATTGTTACTTTAATGACCTTAGTTTCATCACAGAGTTTTTGAAGGAATACAAAATTTAGGGAATGTCATTTTTTACATTTACTTGTTTAATGGGAGGGTAAAGTTTAAAGTGAACATTATGGTCTAGATTTTAATTAACTTGATTTTTTTTAAATTTAAGTTTGATAGTGTTTTAGAATTATACGTTAAATATATGAGTAGATATGATATATTCCCGAAAATTCAGAAACTTTCGGATAGGCTTGTAGATACATTATCATTATTTATGTTTATTTGGAAATAATGAGACCTGTCTTTGTTAGTTCAGTTTAAAAATTTTTTATCTATTCTAAAAAATTGCTGAAAAAGATTTTGCTTACAATGCAACGTCTCAACAAACACGAGTAACTTTTTTTAAAAAAAAATAGCATTATATTATTGGGGCAAAAAAGGAAAATTAAGCTTTTTATGAGAAATTCTATTAAGCATTTTATTTTTAAGTATTTTTTAATTCTTTTCAGTCTCTGACTTTTTTCCGTAAGAGATAAATAGCGATATAATGGTTTTTTAGCGTTATTGTACTTATAAATGTACATAAAAAATATAAAAAAGGAATTGTACAATAAAAATGCATTAATAGAATGATATTTACAGAAAATAATGTGAAGAAATATTCCGGAATATATATATATAAAAATTCCCACATTGCTCTATTAACCAGAAAAAGAAATTGAGATCTTGGTTGAAATATTTTCGTAAAAAGCAGAACAACGAATGTTATAATCATTAATCAAAGAAACAAGTGACAAAGGCGATAAGTTAAAGTCATAAAACCCTATCATTATGCATCTCGTACAAAGTTTTGAATATCGTTAATAAATTCAATTTTGAAAATCTCTTTAAAGACTTATAGAAAAGTGCTGATTCATGTAAAAAAAATCTCAGTTTGATTCACATTGTTACTGATGTTTTGGAATGCATGTTGACAAAGAAAATGACAACACTAAACTTTTCCTTGGATCAAATAATATAATTCAAGGAAAATATGTTGCTTTCTTTAAAGAAAAATCATTATAATTATGTAAAATTTTATGATAAGTGAAATTATTCACAACTGAATATCTTAATAAATTTTATGCAAATTTTTTCATGATTTTGAACAATAAGAATATAAAAACAGGTACAGCAAAACCCCATTTAACGCGGGGGATATGTTCCATCAAAGTAGAGAGCAATGCGAAACAGAGCTAAACGAGGCTATCTTAACATATAAATAATGGGGTTAGGGGAAGATGGATAGAAAATGGGTTACGTATTAAATATAATAATTATGTTTTTTTAATAAAAATAAAACCAAACATTTATTTCTTACAAAAATAAAAACAATATAAACGAATATATGCATATAAAAACAAATAAAATTCTAAGTCAGTCAGATCATTCAATCTATTCTGTGTTTCTAGTTTTCTGCCTTTCTGTCAAGAAGGCATCTTGCTGAAGTTACCAAATTCAATGCAGCACTAATTTGAGATTGACGTTCACCAGAATCTAATCTTCTAATCACTTGCAATTTAGTTTCCAGTGAAATGCTTTTTTTGGTTGCTTTCTTTTCTTGTTTTTCATTATCACCCATGATAAAAACTAAAGATCATAATATTTGTCACTGTATTAATAGTTATAGTATTATATAAATTTATACTTACAATAATGTCAACAAATATTTCAAATGATAAAAATGCGTCCGTACAGCACCGCACCAAACAAGAAGCACTACACTGTTTCGGATATGTTATGTACACATCTTGAAACCTTCAGTTTCGGGGAATCCCCGTAGCGCTGAGAGCAATTTCGGGGAATCCCCGGGTTGAAATAAAGGAGCGCTAAACCGAAACAGCATTAAGCGGAGTCTTACTGTACCTAGAACTAAATTTACTGTATCTTTTTAAAATTATAGATGACTCTATATACTTCTAAAAAATTGGGAGAACGGAACATTTTTTTCTTATAATAAAAGCACGAAATTATAAATTTTGCTTCCTCAATCAAATACTGTATAATATTACTTTTCTTCAAATATGAGTTAGAAATAGGTAACACGAACATTATTATCAATTGCTTCTTTTCAAAATTTACTTTTTACTTTCAAGCTTAATGAAAAGAAGAGAACTGAAGGAGAAACTGAACGAAATAGCTCACCTTGTTGACATAAAAATGGTGATTTAATCCACGGAAGCATGAAATATCTAACATACATTAGTGGAAATATGTTGCAGGGATAAATATTTATCCAAAAATTCTCTAAAAGGACTGGAAGAGGTAAATAGACGTGATATATCAACGCAAATTATTAGAAAACTTTCTGAGAGAATTGTTGAAGAGTAAATATATTTGAGCAAAGATTATTCATACATTGAGACCATTTGATCTGGCTTAATGTCTTTAAATTCTACGTTTAAAGCACAATTACCATAAGGCAATTTACATTTTAAAACAGAATTAGGGTAGCCATATTTTAAAATAGATGGATTTGATCTACTCTATATTTTCATTTAGAATATTTATCACAATTAAATATTAATATCAAAATTTATATATGTAATGTTTTTTTTTCGTTTTTACTAAACTTATAACTTCAGATGAAAGGAAAGTTACTATTGGATTTGTGGAGAATATTCGGAGAATAGAAACCGCAACCTATGGGTCTAAGGCCGAGTAACATGACGACTAGACAAAAGTGATCAGCCTTGTCCGGAGACTGTTACTGGCTTATATAGATACCGCTACAGATTATTACTAAGAAAAAATTAATTTTGCTTCTTATGAGTAGATAGAAAAATATATACAATAATTTGAACTCTTGCATAATTTTTTCCTATACTCTTACTTATTTATCTAGTAACATTTGTGACGGATCTTTTCGCGATCCTTCCACTAATCCTCTTGGGAAATTTTTGGGCTATCAATTTGCGTTATTCACAACCAACCCTTCGAAGGAAGAAAATCGTGATATGCAAATTAAGTTTACTATATATAGTCGAAGTTTTCTAGCTAGAAGAGAGAGTAAGGAGGGAAGCAAACCAGAATCAGGTGAGATTGTTACTGACAGATATCATTATTGAATTATAATGATTAAAGACTTATTAGGAAAAAGATTTAAAGTTACGATTGATCACTGATATTAAATTTATATTAGATTAAATCAGATAATAGATTAGATCCTATAATTGATCACTGAGATTAAATTTATATTAGATTAAATCAGATAATAGATTAGATCCTATATAAAGTAAGGATCAAGTTTGATAGTCTCCTAATCTTTCGTGCATTTCGTCTTGTTCCACTTTCGTGGTTAGGACCGAGACATTCTCTTACTGCAGCGTTTCTCAAACTGTGGGGCACGCCCCCTTGAGGAGCGTGATAACTCTACGAGGGGGGGGGGCGAGCATATTGAAAAGTTGAAAACGGAAGTTTATTCAAAAAATTATTAATTTACTGAAAGTAAGCAAACAAAATACTTTCTGACATAATATAATATAAAATACACATTTACACTGATATAATACACTTAAAAAAGTATCTGTGTGTGTACTGTACAATGCATTTTATTATTGATTTAACAATAATAAGTTAAGAACAAGTTTGATAACTACCAGTGACCCCATGGGCTTGTATTAACACTTATCTTGACGATTTGTGCGGTTTATAATTACTTCCTTAACTGCCGATTAAAAGTTACGCGGTTCGCTGCCCAATAACACGGTTTTCCACATAGAATCGCGTATTTTGA
>BMAV01025303.1:418290-431370 GCA_019973955.1 Trichonephila inaurata madagascariensis | reverse complement strand
CAATATTGGTTTGCATAGTTCTTTAAATCAGTAAGGAAAACGAAAATCATGTACATATCATCTAAATTAAAAGATATTTTGCTTCTTTCATTTTGAAGAAGTATTTTTTTCTTCATATTTCATATATATTCATGATATTACCTCTCCAGAAATGATTTATTTTACTAAAATGCACTTTATAGGTAATGAAAGTCATTAAAGATGCTTTATTGACTGTCTTGTTGCGATTCCCCTTATTTATAATCATTCAAGTTATGTAATACGCGCGCGCGCGTTTCAGGGAAACGCTTTTTTCATTTATTTCCCATATAGTACGCTTCCCAGCATGAAATTGAAGATTGTGGCAACCTCAGAAATTTTTAACTGGGTTTGGCAGACTTGTGATAAATTTGACGAAAAATGATATTGCCAAGGAACCATCGAAAAATATGTGGTATCGACTCTTCTGCAAATTTCTATGAGGCTGTATAAGAGACCTTTGAGTTGAGTCCGTCGAGTTCAGAATCAGATTGTGCGTTGAGGGCGGTTAGTTTGAGTTCCTGTCCAAAAATAATCTTTATTAACAACATAAACATAACTTCCCATACTAAAACCATTAAAAGAACTAACAAATTCTCTTCCTCTTAAATATCTCAAAAAACAACCAGAGCTGTTGGACCTATTAGTAAACAATTATTACATAAATGAAAAATATAAACATTTTACTAAAATCAGAACACAATAAAATCATATTGGGAAAAAATATAAATTATAGTCTGGAAAGTCAATATTGGCGGATGAATTCACAACAAGCAGTAACAATTTACTAGTGCGTTAAATATTTAAATACATTCATTCTTACAAAACACTATTCAACACAAGGACAATCAAACAGTAGTTATTGCCAATATGCATACGGAGTTTCACATTAAACTAAATATGTTACCAATATTAAAAATAAAAATACATACAAAGTTAATGGGTAGTAATGGTTGATGTCTACGGCAGATTTAACTGCTAAATACGGCTTACAACAATAGAAGCTTTTGAATAATATAAATACCATATTAAATTATATAATTAATTTTTTGATGTTACAAATGTGGGATATTAAAACTATAATTAAAGATTTGTAAAAAAGCTTTTATTGCTGTATTTATAGATACGGTTCATGGTTATTATGGTATTATGTGTAACTACTAATGCGCTTTATACTATCCTTTAGTGTTTTCAAAGTAAAAATATACAAATAAGATCTATGTGATAGAAAAATTAATAAACGTATTTTGGCCGTATTAAAAACGTAACGTAATAACATGATTGTATTAAAAAATAAATTAAGAATACATTTATTTAAAGTTACCTCATATATTTTTAACTGGAAAATATCATAAAAAATCAGTTAAATTTCGAAGTGTAACTAATGATTTTAAAATTTACATTTTAATATTTCCGGTAAATTATTATAATCTATTTTACACAATATTATAAAAATTATAATTTTAAGTATTGTGACTATTATTGCTTTTAGCATAAATTTCTTCATCATTCAAAAAAAAAAAAAAAAAATAGAAAAGAAAAAAAGAAATTTATTATATACATAGCTATTAATTAAAGATTATTTTAACTCAACAGATATTTATAATATAATATTAGAGCTTTTACAAATTTATAATATAAATTGTTTAAATCGCGTTATAAAATTTAAGAACTTTAATACTCCCATAATTTAATCCTTAAAGAAAATTGCATTAATTAAAGTTACAATACCTATAAGCACACACACATATATAAATTTTACAGTTTTGCCACAAGGTAAACCTCTATCAATAATTACTTATACTTTTCTGAAAAATAACTTTTATAATACCGTTTATTTATTTAGATATGCGGATGATCGAATTATTCTTGATAAAAATAGAGAATTTAAACCTTTAAACTCCACTTATTTTTACGCTAAATATTCAAATTAATTTGAAACTAATTATAATTAATCTCTAAAGCTTAATATTTATATACAACATTACATAGGATATATTATTAATTGAATAAAATATTTATGAAAAGGTAGACACTTTTAATTTAAATAATTTTAAAATTCTATTTTGGAACGATATACTCGCACACCAATATATAGGAATATAGTTTATAACAAAGTAATACTTATTTATTTAATAAAGATTAGAATAAAACACATAATGTTAAATATCTGAGATACACTGTTTAAAACATGATTTTTCTAATTAAATCACTGAAGTCATGTATTTGCTGCTGCGAATACCAATCCTCTTGGTACAGGAAAGCTTACGCCAAGAGGCGGTGCAGCTAAATGTTCAACCAGACATCTTGATGTTCAACCGACAGCTGTCTCAAGGAGACACCAAATCATTGGAAAAGTTGAGCGGGAAAGACAGCAAGGGGGCAAGCACAACGAAAAAATGTCTTACCCCCTCGATGAATTTCAAGCAGCGGAGATACCTGCTTCTAAATCTGGCGAAAGATGTCTGGAGAGATGTTACTTTCGGGGCGAAGGGTAGCATGAAACTTCACTTCAAACGAGGAAGCGCCACCTGGGGACATATCCCTTAGTGTTACAGCTTACTCTGAGGATGTACATTTATAATAAGTTTAAAGTCAGTTTAATTTCCCTTACACACTTTACTAATTATTATTTCTTCTTTCTTTATAAATGTAGCAGCCATTTATACTGTTTGAATAATCCTTTAAATCCTTTATTTTGTACTAGGTTTTTAAATTTTTAAATGTACAATTTTTCATTTAAAAACTTTAAAAATGTATAAAATGAATGTTGTTTTTTTTTTTTATTTTATTTTATACGCATAATACGGTAGTGTAAACTTCAAGCACAATTTTGTAAAAAAATTTAGGAATATAAGAAAAAGAAGTAATGTGAATTCCACTTATACGGTGAATAAAAGTAGATAACTATTTCAAATGGGATCAAGAAACACTCATTTAAAGAAAAAGGATTTGCAGTTTTTAGCAAATAATTTGATTTGTTTTTCGTTGGTTTCTATAACACAACTCCCTTTTTCACAAATGATTTGCACGCCCATCCATTTGTGTTAATTTTAGAGCTGAATCGTTTACCGTAATAAATGAAATGTTTATGTATTTCTTAGCTGAATAAGAGTTAAGAATGTTTATTCGGTTTAATTTTCAATAAGTTACTTCACCTTTAGGGAGAATTACCGCAGCAAGATGTTTAATCATGGAAGAAACTAATCGGCTCACAGCGTTTGTATGGGGATTTTTTCTCACTCTTGTAACAGTTGTATCTTCTTAAGAATTCTCTATATATTTTGTATAAGAAGACAGAGATCCAGGTTTCCTGAATGCCCCTGTAAAACCGGCATACATTTTCTGCGTACTTATGATGTTGTAAGTTCAAAGTATAAGGACTTGGATTATTTTATAGCAAAAGATATTGTTTTCTGCAAAATTAATTAGCAGGTTTTAATTTGCTATACTAATGGGCGAAGATTAACTTCAAGAACACGTACGTAGTCTCTGTAGTCTTTATTATATCCTTACCAAAGTATAATTTCCATCTACATCAGCCGCCATGTATTTCAGAACAATCACAGCATTTGCTCTATAAGCCTCGCGCTTGCAACAAAATAGATAATTTGTTTTACCCATCTTAAGAGACACCAGGGGGGTAGCTACCGCCGTATCAAAGACACGGGGCCCCGTAACTTGTAGTTATGCGATTTTTTTCGCACACATTTTGAGGCCCTAAATTACAGGGGTCCCAAAATGTGTGCAAAAAAAATCTTAAAATGTTAATGGACCCTAAGAAAGGGCCCCCACTAGGAATTTTGATACAGGATCCACATAGGACTAGATACTCAAGTGAGAAACGCTCGGTTACCATGTCTATATGAAAGCTCAAATGCGGAATCCTTTATTCACAGTACATTTTTCCACTGAGTTAGAGTAAATTTGAAGAGATATTTGGTGATAAAAATATATGGCGATATTTGTTCGCTGTAGCCAAAAATAGCTTTAATCTCTCTTTGTACCTATAGAATGCGCAGACACATCTTTGGGCACATTAACACGTAGTTGTTTTGATAGCTTTTTGATTCGTTTTATTAAGGTCTCCGAACCAAACGTGATTATTTTTTGATATCAGTTGACAAAACTGATATATTTTTCGTTTATTCAAAACTGGCTTTCGACCGGAGCACAACTCCTGTTTGTAGTGAAGTTTCATATTATTAGACACTAGAAAATGCTTCAGGATTCAGTTACGGCCACATAAGATTTAATCACACACATTATAAGAACACCACATTAGATGCTGTTCTATGAGCATATTGAATAAACCAAGTATAAATAAATAGTTACTTTTCTACTTGTGTTCGACTAAAGAACATGAGAAGAAAACAAGATGCGTTTGCACAGCTTTCAATGTCTTACTATGTTTTGACCACTATTTTTTTAAATTTCTTAAAAAGTAACATGTATAAATTCTTAAATTTTTGAAAACAAAACATATTTAATTTATATTCCTTTAGTAGATTTTAGTAGTTGAAAGTTACATTTTATAAATACCATGTAACGCGATATAAAAAGAAATGCAGTACATAGAACAACTTACCTTTGAATAACTTCAAGTGGGAAGTGGGAAGCCTATTTCCCACAAAAAAAGGTCTTAAAAACCAAACTAATTTTAGGTAATAAATTAAATGAAAATTTCTTTTAATAAATCAATTTCAATCCCCAAAACATTTTAGCGTAACAATGGTATAAAAAATAGACCCTGTGAAGGGTTAGTTTTACTAACTGAATTTCATAGCGATGGATTGCCATCAAGAATACAATTTTTAAGCATATTTGATTCTTTTTTTTCTTCGTGTTTTAATTTGTCACATTTGATTATGGTATACAACCATAGTATCTATAAATTTCACAAAGCAACAACAGTTTCACTTTTATTGATAATTTAAAAAAAAAAAAAAAACTGGTGAGCGAATTTTATTGACTTTTATGTCATAAATTATTTTTTTTTATTTTGACACACATACTGCTACAATTTTATTAAAATATTCTTTCTTTTAATCACTAAGCGAACTCTTTCATTTTTAGACTTATACATTTTTAACGATTTGTTAATAGAATGTATTGACAATCAAGATACTTGCATAATTTTTTTTTTAATTTTTGCAATGTAATAATTCGATACAAAAAGATATCACAAAAACGAAAACATTTTTTTTTTTTTGCAAAATGTTCTCGAATGTTTAATGCAACCAACAATTGAGTCATAAAAATAAACTCTTAAGATTTAAAATACAAAGATCTCAATTTCAAAGAAAATGTGTGCAAAATCTTTGCATTAAGAAGATGAATTTCTTTTTTTTATTCTCTAGAAAAAAAATTCGAAGTGCAGTGTAATTATAAAGTTTATTATTTATATTTACTTAGTGAGACTATTTAAATGAGAAATAAGCTTGAAGCCTGTAGTCAATATTATAAAAAGTGGATTGTATGCCAAGTAAAAATAACTACTAAATCTGCAACACATAGTAAGATTATTCAAAAATAGCTTTTACAAGAAAGCATAACGCCGTGATTAAAAAAAATAGATTCCAAACTGCTTTTCACATTCTTTCATAACAATATTTAAGTAGTTGAAATTTTTTTTTCTTTTTATTCTGCGGGAGTTATTGCGCATATCTTCTTTGTTTGAATATCATATAGGTACTAACATCGTATGAATATTGTGCTTATTAATTTGTATGTTTGGATGGAATTATATTTTTTCTATATTCAAATTGCATTTTCATTATTATTATTCAAATTATATTTTTATTATTATTCAAACTGTATTTTCATTATTATTCAAATTGTATTTTTTATTAATGTGCTTTGTATGTTCATCTATATGCTATACATTGTAATGATTTCACTCAGCTCTTGGTTAACTATTTATTTCAATATGAAAATCATCCAAAAAAAATAAATAAAATGGTATATTTTATTACAGTTCAATATCAAAAGGGTCCGTAACGATTTCGAGTCTCTTTCGCACTCTCTTCCGTTCCTTTATTCTCCAAGCCAGGAGACCGCTGTACTTCGCGGGCTAGTTATCGCTCTTCCTATCGCTCAAGAGACGTCCGAACCGCTCCCTTCAAAAATCCAGTCTTTTTTTCTGTCTGGACTCTCTCGCCCTTTTTATATCATCTCTTTCTCCTAGTCATCCACCTCTCATCTCTTTGTCGGCCTCAGTCCCCCCTGGTTCTGCTGCCACCTTCCAGTCTCGGCTCTCTTGATGTCTTACCCCTCTGCCGTGCCAAATCCGGTCTCGTTTCCGCTAGTCCCAAAGAGGCGCCGAGGCTGGGTGCACATTTGTATGTTCTCAGACGCGACGTCGTCACCGAGTGGTGGGAAAATGAATACACAATGATAAGGCGCCTCTTTTTGACAGTCCGGTCAGCTGGGAAAAAAGGTGCCGAATAGGGAAATGCCTGGAATTTTCGCAACTTCTGTCGGCAAGGAGCAAGGAATCTGTTGGAAAATAGGGGGAAGAAATATGCTTCGTCACAACACGTAGTTTCTATTCAATTCTTATTATCATTTACAATTTTTATTTCATATATATTTTGTGTAAAATAATTAGTTTTGCTGACATATGCATTTTACTAATGCCATCAATTGTATTTATCTTTTGCGCGAAGTCAGCTTGTTGTTTGTTTTGAGTTGTTTGTGCAATACAATGATTTCCAAAGTGGCCTATATCGACTCCTAGGGATCTATGACGACCCGCAAAGGGTTCATGTCAGAGAAAAAATAATTTGGGGGTTCATGAGGAGTAACTGGGAGTCTAAGAATGTGGCTCTCATTAAACCAGGTCGTCTTTAATTTTAAAAGAAAATTTAATCAAATGGAAACCAAATTTTACCTATTTAACAGATTTATTTACTATATTTAATGAGGTTAATTTGTAGTTAGAAGGTGACGGCATAAACTTTACTAAAATAAGGACATCATTTCAGCGTTTCTTGTGTGCCAGAATTAAGCTAAGGAGTATAATATTAGACATTGCAAATTTTCCCAGTTTCTTAATTGGCCACAGACAATTTGCCAGGACAATGAGTTTTTAACTTACGTTCAACATTTAAATGCTCTTTATTCAGATTTTGAAACTAGGTTTATAAATGCTTTGACTATGGTAATTACCACAGTAGGCAATGAATTCATAGTCACATTGAAAAAAAAAATTAAATATCCCATTACAAAAGAAATGGATCGAAATTGGCAGTAATGGAGATATTAAAGTAAAGTTTAGAAACGGATATCAGCAATTTTGGCTAAAAAGGCCCCATACCTGTTATTTATCTTAAATTATGGAGTATTATGAGAAATTTTTTATAAGTGGGGGATGTCGTCGTGTGGGATGACGTCACCAAAACAGTTGTTGCCAACTCCGCTCTCTTCAATCTACACACTTAGTTTCATTCCTTTGTGTGTGTCACACCTTGTATGTAAGACAAAAGTGGCTTGCACTCACTCACTCATCTCATAAGATCTTCCGAATTATTAAACTTATAGACTTGAAATTAGGTAAGTATGTTTCATTTGTTGAGTAGAGATCCACTAAGAATAGGGTTTGTAGAAAACGACTCCTAAGACGAAGAAAAAGGGGGTACGGGGGCGTTTTAGGAAAGGAAAATTCTTGTTTTTCATTTATTAGACTTACAAATTTGAAGTTTGTCATACATGTTTCTTTTGTTCATGATATATAAATGTTCTTTGGTTTCAGAAATTCAAAATCAAGGCGCCAGTGTGGTAAAATTGTTTTTCTGTACAATCGAAAGCTTGATGCTAGCACTTAGATTTCAGTAACGTATAATCATGCAACGTAATGAAATATCTGGAGAAGCGGAAGTGTAGCAGCTAGTGTAATCATATACCCAACTTTCACATTAATTCATTTAATTTTAATATGTAGCTCGAAGGCATATCTTATTTAACAAAGCAATTAAAATCCCAAAGTCCATTGCAAATAAATTTTGTACAAATTGCTAAAGTGAACTTTATGTAATCTTAATAATGTCAAAATGTAATTGATGAAATATTGAAAAAAAATATTTTTTAGTTTAAATTTGAAAATATTTCCCGAGGAAATCGGAAATTTCTTTGAAAAAAAATCCAACTATTATCGAATATTTTCAAGAATTCTATTCTAAATACTTCTTGAACGTAAAACTTTTTTTTTAGGAAACTAACAGAATTTGTATTTTTGATATAATTTAGAATGCACGTCGTTCGTAATGAGTTATTTAAATACAAATTGTGGAAGGAATTTCCGTTTAAAACTGAATTCGTGAAAACACTAGCTGAGTCTATTTCAGAAGTTCTGTTGAAATAATTTAAGAGATTTGTCAGATTGTGAGGAAACAGATATTTCTAGGGTAATTTAATGAAATAGAGAACATAATTAAAGAAGTATTTAAAATCTAGATAATTGTAAACGAAATTTAAAGCGAATGAATTTTTTTGCAACGTAATTGACTTTTAAAATCAATGATCAAACACACACAGGAGAGCTTAGTTACTAAAACAAAGTTCATTATTTAGTAAAACTATTATTGTAAATTTGCTTTTGCTTTAAAAAGATTTCCTCATTTTACATTTATCCTAAATGAAGAAAAAAAAAGAAGATAAAAATAAGATTTCCTCATTTTCTATTTATCCTAAATGAAGAAAATGACTTCAAGAAAATGTCTGAATTTCCAATTATATTATTTGAAGATACTGTAAAGGGATGAATTTTAGATATGATGGTTGTGTTCTGACTATTATTCATACTATTCAAAAACTGAAAAAAAAATATTCTTGTACAGAACACTGAGTTAGAATTCCATGCAATTAGTACAAATAAAATATGAAATGTTAATTTTCAATCCTAAATCATTTGTTCCGCCTTACGATAAAATGAGCAAAAAATAAAATAATATATTTTAGTCTATTATTTAATTAATTAGAAATAATTTAATTCATTTATTAATATTAATTTAAAATTGTATTGAAATTTACACACACACATCCACGCATGCACATATATGCATATACAGTAGACCACAAAAGTGCTCATACATTTGCAATTTCCTATAAAATTTAATGTTTACGACTGATAAAAAATAATATATCGAAATTGTAAATTTTTACGATATCTGCTACGTCTTCTTAATGGAATAACGTAATCAATTTTTAAAACATAGTATAACTATTATTTTGAAAAATTAATGATCAGAAAACTACTAAACAATTACGCCACTCATAAAAAAGCCCTTGTACACATAAGAAAATCTCAACGTAGCTTGAAATATTGTTTCTTTCTTAATTTAGTACTTAGCTAATTTTGAGCTTCCACAACAACTTTTAAACGTCTAGGTATAGGTTTCATCAGCTTTTTGTAATTTCTACATCAATATTCCTCCATGTTTTTGTGATTGTAGTTTTTACTTCACATTTTGTTTTTATATGCAACGTTTTTTTTTTTTCTTCTAATATCAAATTCTCACCAAATATTTTCTACTAGACTTATATTAGAACATTTAGAAGGTATTTTCAGTGTTTGGAGACTGTTATAGAGACACAAGTGGCATTCATTGAGAATAGTACACTTGGCGTCATTATCTTGTTAAAAAAGGAAATCGTCTCCAATATCTACATTATTAAGTTCAATTTAAAAACGTGCTATTATCTTTCTACTCAGACTTTTTTTTTACACGATTTTGAATTAAAAATTAAATTTTCTTATGTTATTAACAAGTTACTGAGTTCTTTTCTCCCCTCTCCTTCTTTCTTTAATTTAATGCGATCGATTAAAGATTCGAGAAAATAGTTCTCTTTTGTATTGTACTTTTCATTTTTTCCAGAATCTCTTCATGAGCTTTTACAGTTCAAATATTGCATGTTACGTTTCCCTACAGTTAAATTTTCATTTTTTCTTCATATCCAGGAATTCTACGAATTACAATTTCAATACTCATAAATGGAGTTTTTCTGTAGGAAACCTGCATTTTAATGTGATGTTAAAATTCGAAATGAATTTTACAGTATTACATATGCTTAGAATTTTTAAAATCATGTATATAATCTTAGGAAGTAACACAAAATCAGATTAAACTTTAGTTCTCGGAATATTTGGGAAATTTTTCTGTATTTTTCTAATACAGTGAAGGGACTGAAATATTTTTTCGTGTTAAAGTATATTGCAAAAACAAAACTAACTTATTCAACAAAACTAAGCTTATTAGGATAAATTTTATTTGCATAGATGTGTATATATGCATGTACTTAATAAAAAGCAATGAAAACAAAAATACTCACAAAAACAATGAAATTTAATACGAAATTTTAAAGTTTTTTGAAAAACAAAACATTTATTTATTTATTTTTTTTTTTGGAAAATGTATATTTTTCTTTCCATTGTAATTTTTAGCATCAAATTATTCAATGTCTTCCAATTTTTTCTTCATTTCCCTATTGGAATGTGTGTCTAAATAATTACTCATACTTTTCCTGATGTTACTCATTTCGGGTGTGTGGGAACAGGAGCTGCATTATTCATTTCATTTTCGTCGTTGGAATCTACATCAATGATATTTTTGAGCTTTAAACAAACTCCAAAATATGTCTTTGTCTGCCATAATTGGGGCTGTACACGCATTATCATCATCAACTGCAACGAATTATTCCGATAATATATTAAAATAGCCTAATAATCAGAAACATTCTCAAACATTTAATTGTCTCGTGTTTTAATGTTTCTGTTCATTCTCAGAAGAGAATTCTTTTCGTGAAAAGCGATTTTCGTTTTGTGTTAAGAGAAAAAATGCATGAAAATACATAGGAATTTGTCAGGACTGTTGCATTATTTCATGTTAACCGAAATTTCGTCTTAAACATTTTCGAGTTAAACCTGTTTCATTTCATTTGACTATTTTTAAACGAAATTTTCGTTTATATATTTTCGCACACTTTTATTACATATGTAATATCTATAAAATGTATAAAATTGTTTTAAGGACATTATGACAAAAAAAATTATTTAAATACAATATTTTGGCAAAAAATTAAGTTAGAATAAACTTTCTTCAAAATGTTCTCCTTTTATGAAAAAATGCTTCTATTATAATAATATTTTGCCTGTATATAGCTCACACCTCTGTACAGAGGCTCAGCTACCATTTTTGAAAAATTCACATTATTTTCAGAGTTACAACCCATTGATGTAATTATTGGCATTTTTTTCTTAAAATTTCTCCCCTCTGTTGTCGTAAAACATGGATATACCCACTTCTAAGTTACATGTTTCAAAATTTTAGTTGAGCCTCTGTACAGAAATCTGAGCTATATGCAGACGAAATATTATTAAAATAAAAGCATTTTTCACAAAAGGAGAACATTTTGAAAATGGGCCATTCTATGTTCATTTTTTGTCAAAATATTGTACTTAAATTATTTTTTATTGTAATACTATTCTTAAAGCAATTTTATACATGTATTCTAATCTAAGTGACACTAAAAATCATAAATATTATCCATTTATACGCTTTTGCAAAATCACGGCTCCGAACGTAGTCGGATACCTTAATGTAACAATTGAATTAAGAGTATGCTGTAAATGTGTGTGTTGTGAACATTCTTTTACCTAAAAGTATAAGACTTATTTAAAAATTTCATTGACAGTTAACGTAATTTGCGAGAGAAATCAACTTTTTAGGTTTATTTTCAACATTTGAATACAAAGAAAAAAAAAATAGATATATTGTATATTTCCAAATACAAACCAATCCATATTTATAAGCCAAGTGTGTTTTATCTTCAAGGATTTACTTAAAATTCAAAACTTGTACATAAGCCGAATAGAAAAAATCCGACTGTTATTTTCAGTTGATTGATTAAATTGATTGAATATTAACGTCGCACTGTTCAGCTACACGCGGGCTTTTGGCGACGAACCATGTAATTTTGAACCATAGTCAAGTGACGTGGAAGACACCTGAGCTGGCACCCTGTTATTTTCAAACATAATGCCATGAGGGCGAAAATACTGCTAAACGGATGGAAAGAATTTCAACTAAACGGATGGAATATTTTTAAATCAAATTGTTGTAAAATAAAACTCCGAATGCCAAAGACGATAGTTTTTTTAGTAACTTTTTTCTGTAGGAAACACATTTTTTCCGTTCATTAGTTATCTTATACACTCTCCGTGCTAGCCATGTTTTCTGTGCCACTTTCTTTGTTAGGAAAATGAGCGGGAAAAGAAGCTTGTATATGGTACATCAGTTCTTCTCAAACTTTCCATATTCGAGACCCAATACTCAATCATAAGTTTCTTTGCTCTCCTCCCCTTCCAGCCCTTGCACCATTAAACCTCAATCACATCACTCACTCCCCCATTCAATAACGATGTAATGAATTCAATAATATACTAGTTTGACACCAAAGCTACAATGACTTTAGCCTCTTAAGTGCCACCGGCGTATATAAACATCTCGCTCAGCCAAAGCATTAATTTTCTGGACGTATATATACGTATTTCTGAAGTACTATCTTTTCTATGTACTACTGTCTATAAAATTATTCCGAAGGCTTTGGAATGCAATAACAGGACTTTGACAGTGTTTGTGAAGGATTTACTTATTTCAGAGGATTTGCTTATTTACCCTTTTCTCCGCCCCCTTCCCCCAAAAAACATCACATGTGAGCATCTATGTGGAAAACGGTGGCATTGGGGAGCGAATCGCGTAACTTTTATTCGGTAATTAAGGAATTAATTATAAACTGTTTAAATTATCAAGATAAGTTTTAATACAAACCCATAAGGTCGCTGGTAATTATCAAACTTATTATTTGCTCAGTATTTTTAAATTAACTATAAAATACATTGTATAGATTGATACATTTATAAGTGTATTGTATCAGTGTAAATGTGTATTTTATTTTTTATTATGTCAGACTGCATTTTGCTTGTTACTTACAATAAATTAATAATTTCTTAAAATAATTTTCTGTTTTCAATCTTTTAATATGCTCGTGCCACCCTCGTAGTTA
>BMAV01025303.1:390406-411473 GCA_019973955.1 Trichonephila inaurata madagascariensis | reverse complement strand
ATATATATATATATATATATATATATATATATATATATATTGGGTGGTTTTAATGTCTATGTATCGCTTGTTTGATGCACGCAATTCAACTTTCTTTAATCTATTTCTTCGTATTTACGTATGAAGTAAAATATAAATATTTTGCCAAGAATTTCAGTTGCACTGAAGAAGTCAAACATTTTTAATAAAAAAAATTAATTTTTTTTTGTTGAAACAAACATAGGGGAGAACCTTTTGCTCTATACACAGAAAGTTGAAATAAATTGAATTTCTTCTAGAAATAACATTAATATATTTGATATGCTTAACAAATATACAAATGATTTAAATCCACAGCATCAAGGATGCATACGCCATTAGAATGAATACAAAACTATTACAAAGAAAATTAGGAATGAAGATTATTATAGTGAAGAGTTTTTTTTTAAAGAATGTAATTGAAAAATTTTAACATGGGAAAATTATATAATAGCATTAAAAAATAGTTCAGTTTTATGGTAATTTTACTTATTTTCCATTTCTTGAAGATTTTTAGTTTCAACGATAAAGAAGGTAAAAAACCTTAACAGTAAAATTTCTTTGAAATATGCAACAGGCACAGTATTTCAATGAAGAAATTATAATTTAAGTAGCTTTGAATCATTAGTAATTTGGTGCTGTCTTCGTGTAATGTTAAAGAATATGACCCGAATTTGGGAAACTTTTTAAGACAAAAAAGTAGTCTTTAAGGTATCCGACTACGTTCGGAACCGTGATTTTGCAAAAGCGCGTAAATGGATAATATTTATGATATTTAGTGTCACTTAGATTAGAATACATGTATACAATTGTTTTAAGGACATTATGACAAAAAAATTATTTAATACAATATTTTGGCAAAAAATTAACTTAGAATAACCTTTTTTCCAAATGTTTTCCTTTTGTAAAGAATGCTTCTATTGTATTAATATTTTGCCTGTATTCAGCTCAGACCTCTGTACAGAGGCTCAACTAGAATTTTTGAAATGAATAACTCGGAAGTCGGTTTATCCATGTTTTACGAAAACAGAAGGGAGAAATTTTAAGAAAATACGCCGATTATTATTTCAAATGGTTGTAACTCTGAAAATAATTTGAATTTTTCAAAAATCATAGTTGAGCCTTTGTACAGAGGTCTGTACTCTATGTCTGAGCTATATACAGGCAAAATATTAAGACAATAGAAGCATTTTTTACAAAAGGAGAACATTTGGAAAAAAGTTTATTCTAAGTTAATTTTTTGCCAAAATATTGTATTTAAATATTTTTTTTTTGTCATAATGTCCTTAAAACAATTTTATACATGTATTCTAATCTAAGTGACACTAAATATCGTGAAAATTATACATTTATGCGCTTTTTTAAAATCATGGTTCCGAACGTAGTTGGATACCTTAACGTTAGTATTTTAATCTGATTTCATTATCCTTTTGAGAGTAGCCTATTTTATTATACTTCTCCTTATTTATCTCAGTTGATTTATTTCTTCTGGCACAAAATGTGCTTCGCATTTTTTGCTCCTATACTGTAATATTAAAAGAGCTATCTCTTTGTATGTTAAGTGAAAAACTAATTATTTATGGAATATTTCAGATTTTAAAAAGGAAATATTATAAACAGATGAATGAATTATAATTCTAGAAGTTTTCATGAATTGAGGCATTCTTCTACCTAAAGATACCAGTTCAGATCAGTGATTCCCAAACTTACTGTGTCCATGGACCCCTTTTTATGCCCGAAACTTGACCATGAGCCCCCAAGGGAAGTAGCAATTTTATTGTGAAAATTTACATATTGTTATTTTTTAACGAAATTTTTTTACATTCATCTTACTATTCATTCATTGTGCAACAAATTAATATATTTTCTGTATTGTATAGTGAACAGAAATATTCTTCCACCTACACACACATAAGGAAAATTTATTCGGTTGTTTTACATCAAATTCACACACATTCGCGTTTTTTTAAATTTCTTTTCTGTGTGGAAAAAAGAAAAAAAAATATTTACAGCAGAATAATTGAAATGTAATACGAAATTATGATTTCTTACTTTCTAAAAGAATTATATATAGCTATATATATTAATTTCTTAAGAATTGGAATAAAAAAAATACTTTTTTTAGTAACATTTACTTTTTTTGAAAAAGAATAATTTAAAAAAAAAATATCCCAATTCACTCATTCACCTAAAAGGATTAAATGTTTAATAGGGGGGGGGGGCCTAAAAAATTATTTTTTCCTTTTTTTATCCCTCAATCCTGGATCCTGGAAAAGCTGCTCTTCACTTAGCTAAGTAAAAAAGCAAAAAAAAAAAATTCCAATTAAAAATAAAAGTATCTGCCGCTCGAGTTTCGCTTTTAAAAATTTGAAAATTACAGAAATTTCGAAATTATTTGCTAATTTTTTTTATGATTATTTTATTTACCAGTGTTGTATCACTGTTACTCTAAAGGTGAAGTTTGAGATATGAAAAGGATGAAAATAATTTAAAGCCTGTTAATACAAAATATTTTTTTCTTGCACAAAAAGCTCGATAAAGACTTTTTTGTAAAATTACCCATATTTTGCATTTTTATTCTATTTTACAATTTCACCAATTATATAAACTAACCATAATAAGTATTTAAAATATTTTTCATTTTGAATATAGATTTATCTATTATTGAACATAATTTAAAAAATTATTCAATAACTTTATCCAAATGACTGTATTTTTAAGTAAAATTTTTAAGAAATTTCACGTATTGTTTATCTTTTAACGTTAGAGTTGTTTTTATTATACTATCTTTTGCTTCAGCATCACAGATTTTTCGATGCTTCTGTCATAAGTTTGACAACAGCTTGAGTGTAATAGAGGGACTTATGAAAATTTATATTTGAGTCATTTATCACTACATTGTCTTGAGGGACAGATGACGCAATCGCGGCTATTGCTGGATCAGAAATTTTAAAATGATAACAGACCAATATAGTGTTGTTTTTAGTTTGATTTCCATTTATCACAGTTTTATTATTAGTTTCAAATTGAAGACTTTGTATTAAGCCTCATCATTATCTTAGTCTGAGGTATTAAAACTCCATACATTTGTACTTTTCGATGATAGTATGTTTCAGTTTATAAAACTTCCTAGTTTGATTGGGAATATTTTGATGGGTGTGGGGCTCTTTGTACTGGTTTTTCTTTCAAGCCTCCTTGCCAATTGATGAGTTTGTTCCCGTCAAATCTAATGATCCTAACTTATTTGATATGTACTTGCTTTACAGGAGCATAAATGCAACTTAGTTAAAGGAATTTGTGGTTGACATTTTCACAATGACAATTAATTGATATCATGTGCTCACACAATTTTTTTTGCCAAATGATACAATAGTAAAATATTTACATGGTGTTACATCAGGAAAAATAGTACATTTTGTTTTGAAGATTTACGGTACTTTAAAGTACCACCCACTAGAATCATACTATTTTTAAAAATATTCCATTTACTCACACATTACTAATGGAACGTTTCTGGATTAATGCTTAATTGTTCCCGTTATAATCGGTAGATGATATTAATAATTTCTGTGAAGCTGAAAATCTTTGAGAAAGAAAAATTTCCTGCTATGTCTCTCGTTTCAGCTATTGTCTTTTCGTGATATGTGATATGAAGTTTCTACATAAAATAACTCACATTCAAGCCCACTGTATATTATCTTTCTTATTTTATAAGCTCTGACAAATATTGTTGTCTATAAAATTAAAAGTTTTTTTCTTTGTTTTCTAAGCCATGGCGCAAAGAAGTAATTGCTAATTCATTTAGATTTAACTTTTTTAAAAATACTATTGGATCTATAAAGCTATTTATTTTGCATATTAGTTTAAGAATCTAAAAATAATTTTTTTTTTAAAAAGTCTTTAAAAAATAAATTTATATTTTTGATTTTTATTTATTTTTATCCATATATAATTTTCTCTTCATGCATAATGTGAGCATGTTTAGTGCATGTAAGGCTCGAATAAAATGATTGTTCCGTATTTTTTTTCAACCTTTTGAATATTGCCTATATCATTACAGATATACTCAAAAAGCGCGATCTAGAAATTGAAGTATCTATGTCTCTTCGAAAACCTCCCTTCTCCTTGTTGTGCAAATCAATGACGTGTAAAAAAAATTATACATATTCGAGACCACACTCAAAATGCGAAGATTGCAATGTATTTTATGGCTTGAATGAAGAAAAAACTGTTTTCATGATGACATCTTGTTATATTATACAAAGTATTAAAATAGTGGAAATGTACAGATTATTTTCTGTTTTAAAATATTTTCAACTTAAGTGACCCGATGGTATTAAAAAGTACCAATTTATAATTAATTAGTTATAACTAATGATATTTTTAAGATTATGCGTTATCATTGTACAGATATTCTAATTTGCGTTCATAAAGTAATTAAAAATGTTTTCAGAAAATAAACCTTTCAATTTATTTTTTGGGGCTATAGGGTAACTTTATAACAATTAACATGGTACATATTAATTAGATGTTCACTTATGCATTCGAAAAACGAGGAAATAGAAGTCTTTTCGTAGAAGTATTAATGTTTAAGCCACTATTTCACCTGTTGGCTAACTCACATATTTGTTGTTGGAACGTTGAAACATCTTATATCGTTCTTGGAAAAAACACATGAAGACAACTTCGTGAGATGTAAGCTTATTTGGTAAAGTTCCATTTGGATTATTGAATCCTGAAAATCCTTTTTAATGTACCGATCCAACCAAACAGGCAAATTCCATAAATCAACAAACCAACTGTTACTGAAGATAATACATAAAAAGCAGATGTAACTGTATTAACTTCCCCTTTACCTTTTTACTTTCTAAGTAACTTAATGGTTAGTTGGGGAGAGAGATGATCTAATAATTTTCTTTAGATGCAGATTTTGCATCAAGTTTTGCTTTACCTATGTTCTATTCTACGTAGCATTCTTCTGTTGAATTAAAATTTTTGACTGTATAAGCTATTATTTAAAATTTTACTAAATTCGAGAAATATTAGATTAAATAATAAGCAAACAAAGATATATTTTTGTGAAAATAGGATTTTTGTAATGCTTCTAAAGCAGTGTTTCTCAAACTGTGGGGCGCGCTCCCCTTGGGGGGCGTGACAACTCCACAAGGGGGGCGCGAGCATATTGAAAAGTCGAAAACAAAAGATTATTTTTAAAAATTATTAATTTACTGAAGGTGAACAAACAAAATACATTCTGACATAATAAAAAATAAAATACACATTTACACTAATATATTACACTTATAAATATATCAGTGCTACACAATGTATTTTATAATTAATTTAACAATTCTAAGTTAAAAACAAGTTTATTAATTACCAGTGACCCGATGGGTTTGTCATATATATAATTTATAACAAAAATTAACACTTATCTTGACAATTTTTTTACGGTTTATAATTAAACCTGGAATGCCGATCATAAATTTCGCTATTCGTTTCCAAATGCCAACCGTTTTCCACGTAGGCACGCGTATGTGATGTATTGGGGGAGGAGAGGAATAAAGAAGCGAAAATAATCTGGAATAAGTAAATCCTTCGCAAACATTGCCAAGGTCCTTTTATTGCATTCCAAAGTCTTGAAATAATTTTACGGATAGCAGTGCACAGAAAAAACATACTTCGGAAAGATGTATATATACGTCTGGAGAAATATAAGCTTTGGCTTATAGCGAGACGTTTATATACACGGGGGGTGCTTAAGAGGTTAAAGTCGTATCGTAGTTTTAGCGTCAAAGTATAGTATTATTGAATTCAGTACATTGTTATTGCATGGGGGGCACGATGAAAATAATGATTGAATATTGGGTCGCGAGTATTGCAACTTTGTGAAGCACTGTTCTAAATTTCTCTTTATCTCGTTATTGAGTAACTTAGCAGTATAAAAGAAAATTTTAATTCCGGGAATTAGTTAATAATTAGTATCATTTAATGATGATTTTCAACATTGAACAATATCAAGAATTAGTGAAAAATATTTAAAACATGTAGCAACAATGAAAATAAAAATGATTTATTTTATAATAATTCTGCTTTTCATTCATAAGAACTCAAATTCCTGTTCGAAAAATAAAGTAAGGCATAAATATTATGTGTGACATTTAACACACCTTTAAACACTAAGATTAGAAGGATCAACTGAAAAAATGAAATTATTTCAATCAAGAAATGTGTTAAACTACAGTTATACGATAAGGTACTGAATGTAAGTGATCATTTGAATATTGTGATAACTACTCTCTTTTTATAAAACGGCTATATTAACCTTTTTTTATTTGTATCGATTATTTCAATTATTTGAATCAAGTCATCGATTCAACAAGACTTATAATATTTACTTAATTAATTGTGATCTAAAATACTTTGTAATAAAACTATTTCACTCACTTATTTAGCCCAAAATCTTTAATACCGCATAATTATTTCTTTGTCAATTTATATTTTATAGTTAAGAAGTAATACTTTATAATTTTGTCTTTAATTTATTATCGATCATATTTATTTCTTTTGAAAACTCTTTTCTGGAAACAAAAACTTTTTCTTACAATCGGGAGTTTTAAAGAATTAAAAAAAATTAATCTCATTTATTTTGCCATATAAGAGTATAACCCTCATATATTCAATAAGAATTTTACCTTTTCAATCATCCACTAACTATGCATTTTTCGAATTTTTAAGACATTTTTAGTGATATAATTATTAATTTATTCGCATATTTACGTAAGTTTATAAGTGGAGACGAAACCATTTTAAATACCATGTCTGTATATTATTGTGAAATTGATAATGAGAAAAAAATATTTAGAACTGAATACAATCCATAGAAACACAAATTACTAAGAAATTTTTTTCGAAATAGTTTAAATTATATATCTTTTTCTAAAATAAATATTTAATTTTTTTATTTGCATCTTATTGTCATTAAAATAAATCCCAAATTTTAGTTGAAACTTTATTCTAACAGACACTAAGTAAGAACAGGAAATTGCTTAGTAGCAAATAATAAATAAAAGACAGTTTAATAGGAAATAAATAAAATGATTATAGATAGATTTTAAAAAGAAGCAAATATTTTGCTTCAATGTATAATATTGAAGAATAGAAAATATTGTAAGTATTCTATGATAAATAAGCATTACATTGCATTAAAATGTTTTATTTGGGAAATAAATTTTTTTATCAGATTTTCAAAGGAAAGGAATCAGTTTTGTAAAATAAGTGTGTAATTGTTATCAGCATTTTAATGTCATAAACAAGAGAATTCCGGTGAAAAAAGAAATAAAATATAGTTGCTACATTTTATTGAAAAATATTAAAATCTATCAAACACAATTTCATCTGAAACAAAGATTACCCAGTTCAGATTTACCATGTACACAAAAATTTTAATGGAAAAAAAATCACCTTTAAATTAATAGTTAGTGATTCATTTTATAATAATTCCTATCTTTAAATTACTAGTAATTACTAATATTGATTATTTCTTATTTTTGAATTAATGATAATTGATTTTTGCTTACATTCTAGAGATCTTAATGATAAAATCTTTCCCAAAAAGCATTCAGTTTTTAAAAACCGAGACATATATCAGAAATTTGAAACTGAATTTTTATCTGCAAATATGAATATTTGAAGAATAAAACCTATACGATCATATATCTTGTAATAAGATAAGCCATTACTGTCATTACTGTTTATGAGAAAGTCTACAATTATTTATACAAGGTTCACAAAGTAGTATAATTATATATAATACAGTGTAGATCAGTACCCATTTACTGTGATTCCAATCGCTATTTTAATATGTATTTGTATATTTAAAAAATAATATTTCATACTTCCACTCTTTTCGTGTCTTAAAATTAACGCACTTTTTCAAATTTTGGGTATCTTTTGATTAAGAAAAATCCTCATTTTTAAATGAGGATTTTTCTTAATCAAAATTAATAACACAAGCATACGATGGAAAAAATACAAGGAAAATAATGGCTGAACTTCATGTATTTTTTCTCAATTCCTACTATTAGTTTACACTCTCTCTATATATATATATATATATATATATGCTTTTTATTCATTCACTGAAGTTCTAATATTTTTTAAGCTTGTAATGAATGACACTTGATGTTAATGTAGTTTTTTTTTCAAATATTAATTCATTAATTAAATTTATTTTTTAATTTTATATTTATTCTGCGTTATTTCTAATGAAGTTAGAACTACCTGCAACAGATGGTGCCACAGTAAGTTTTTCTAACGAATTTTTTTCTTGGCTTCAAATACTTATTTTTTGTTCATTCACTCAAGTTCAAATATATTTCTTAAACTTTTAGGGGATGACACTTGATGTTATTATAGTTTTTTTAAAATATTAATTCATTAATCCAATTTAATTAACGAAAATAAAATTTTCTTTGTTGATCTAAGTAGAAATTAACTTAAAAAAAAATAATTTTTTTTTAATATCATTTGCTTATGCTGATTTCAAAAATAGTAACATTGAAAAATTCCTATCAAGTCACATTTCCCTGAAAAATTCAATTTTGCTAGAATCTTTATGAGTATTTTCTAAGAAAAAAAATAATAATTTCAGCGTTGAATTTTTTCTCTCCGTGGCTGAACTTCATACTACCCTAGTGAAACATATAGAATACCACTCTGTGTCATCTTCCCATCGCAATCTCTCCCTCTACTAATAGTTTCGCCACAAGTTCAAAACTCCGATACCGAATATAAACTTTTTGAAGCCGATTCACCTCAGCCCTTCTCTCAGTTTATACATTATAATCTGACTAGAGATCCGCGCCTTTCGAAAAGACAATTGAATAGTTGAGCTCCAGATTGAAAGAAAAAACATATTGGCCAAAGAAACCTCTTTTTATTGGTACAGGAATCTAGGAAAAGAATTTGTTAAGTACTTTGAGAAAAACGAGAAACTGATCTATTAGTTCAGATGTTCCCTGATTGGTGAGCAAATTTAGTATCACCTACGATAAAGACAAATAAAGGCTGTTTATAGATTCATCGTTAAGGGGACATGGTACGATTTACGCAAAAATTTTTAATTTAAGGATTTTCAAAATTTTTTTTCTTGCCTCCTATGTGTGTATACCATGTAAAACAGATTTTGTGCTCAAAATTTCATAAAAAGCTAGCCCTTCAATTTTTTAAGGAAAAAACTTTAAATTTGTGAAGTGATTTTAAAATGCTACTCCTCCTACAAAAATTTACGTACATGCATGAAATTTGATTTACAAGTACGCCAAACTATGTACAACAAAAACTGCTATGGATTTTGCGATAACATGTTTGGTATTTGTATAATATTTCTTTTTATGAATGCTTATTGAAAATTCCTTAAAAATGTATAAATTCTGAGTTCAATTATTTTTTAAAAAATAAATATTGCTTTGATTAAAAAATGCATACAAACTTTGGTTACATGTATTATTAGCAATAGGTAAAAAAATTCCAAATCATTAGGCACAATAGAAAAAAAGCCTTAGCATTTTAAATGAAGACAAACAAGTTATTTTATCCTTCGGAGATAAGTAAGCTTCAAGTTTTGATTTGCCATAGGAATGTGAATAAAAACGAACGTAAAAGCTATTATAATTCTGCGTTTTTTAAGTTTAGAGCTTTCAAATTTTGTGAGGTTATAGAAAAATATATGAAGAATAATTTAGGCTAAAAAAATTATATTTTATTTTTTGACCGATTTTTGTCATTTGAATCGTACTGTGTCACCTTAAGGAGTTTTAAGCTGTCATTCTTCATCACAGAAGCTAGTATGGATCTGTACCAGCTTGACACTCGATGCATTTAAAGGAACACTATGAAAACTTGACGTCCTCAACAAAGTAAAATATTCCAACCACGGTTGGACTATTTGTGGTGATTTGAAAGTTATCTCCAAGCTTCTTGGTCTCAACAAGGTGGATATACAAAGTTCCCATGTTTCATTTGTGAATGGGGTAGCCGTAATAAGACTTAAAATTTGGGTTAAAACAGAATGGCCGAAAAGACAAAATCTTAAGCCAGACATTGTGAATGTGAATCGGATCGGAACAGCTTAGTTGAACCGAACAATAACCCTCTTCTGCAAATATTTAGAATTAAGTGTAATGAAGCAGTTTGATAAAGCCATTCCAAAAATGTAGCGATTGTTTCAAATACCTGTGAAAAAAAGTTTCCATGTTTATCCCATGTCGAGAAAGAGGATATCTTTGTTGGTCCAGATATCGGCAAATTTATGAAGGATAAAGGATTTGAGACTACCATGACAACAAAGGGGAAAAAAAGTTTGGGTTGGTTGGATAAAAATATATTTCCTTCACTATGTGAAGGAAACATATTTTGAATATATTTTCCCCAGAAAATTCAGAATAAGTCAGCGAAGAACAGAGTGAAAGATTCCAACAAGACATCAAAGATATGGGGTAAAAGTATCAAGGAAGATTAGATAAAAGCATGCTCGCCGACTACTGTTGGATGTTAACACGAGGTATGCCTGAGATTTCACATAAAAAAAGAACGTCAAAAAGGAGTTTCAAAGGAAAAAAGAGTTTATATTTAAACATAAAATTTGTTTTCTTCTGCTTTGCTTTTAGGGGAGAGTAAAATTTGTCTCAAATTTTCATGTATTTAGGCATAATATTTTCTTCTCTGGGTCAATCCTCTATTTTATGTAAATTACCTTAACAAAAAAAATTAAAATATCCTGTTGGTGATCTTTTCTAGAAACTACAATTGGAAGTTAAAAGTTTAAACCTCAAAGGAACTTCTTGTTTTTCTCTCAACCAAAGCAACACGTGAGACTTGGTAACAGTGGTTTTCATCAATTTGCAGAACAATCAATTTGGCTCATCAAACTATTGTTGATAGATAGTACATACTAAGTTGTTCGAGAGAATTCTTTTTCAAGTAGGATTTTAACAAAAATATTGATATCGAGTTTACAACAAATTCTGACGTGATGCAAAAAAATTATGATCATTTTCGAAATCAGCACATGAAATTACATAAAAATCACCAAAAATTTCTTTCGTATTTTTCACAGACTTCAATTTTGCAGGCCTGTGTAGTGATCAACCGTTTTGCCCTTCTGTTAATAGTTAAAACATCAGAAAAATATTCGTAGCATCGATGCATTTCATTAAATACAAACAAATAAAGCAAAAATATTTATGTAAATAATAATTAACACATAAAAATCAATATCATTATTTGAATGCAGGAATAAAATGTTACAAAATCCTGAAAATAATCATAGAAAATAAAATACCAAAAATTGTCAAAGGTTAAGACTCTTTAAGGTGTATACAATATACTAAATAAAATTAAATATCCTCAAACCATGCATCAAAGTTAAATTCCAAAAATAGATTTACTTATTTAATAGTTGTTTCTTTTACATTTATTTGGTTTTTTTGTTTGTTTTTCTAATGATTCTCTCTCTAAAACTCAAGACACATTCTTGAAATTAATTTGCGAACAAATTTATTTATAGCCTGGGAATATTTTATTATTCTTTAATTTTATCATTTAATGTCTTATATCGGTAAAAATAAATTTTAATTAAGACTTATAAATAGTTTTTAAAAAATATTTTTTTCGCAAGTTTTAAGTTTGATGAAATATTTTTATTAAAAAGCCAATTTTATTCAAATTCCAAAAAATCTAAATTTTAGACATTTATACAAAAAATTTTTATGAGTATAATTAATTAAAAAATTTAACTTAAAATTGATTTATAGCTAAAAATTGAGTATGAATATCAAAAATATAATTTTTGTGTCAATAATTTTTAATAAAACTCCCGTTGAAGTGATCCAAGTTTGATTTTTCCATATGAAAAAACTTTATTCACGATAAAAACTTAGAAATTATTTCTATTTATAGTTAATATTTGCACACCATAATACTTGAGGTGTAATTTTAGAATTGTCCTCCTAATAATATTTTTATTAAAAAGTCCAATAATTCTTTTAAGGAAAAGTAACCTTGCTTAAAACCTAAAAAAATTAAATTTCTGTGCTGTTCTTATAAATTAAAGCATATTTCATAAATCTGTAGCAGAATAAAGTTGAGTTTTGAAAGAAATTGAAGATTTGTTTTTATGTTGGTAACATATTAACATAACATACTTTTGATGACTTGCAGATACGACAATTTAAAAAAAAATATATATATAATGTACTAATTGCTTTGAAAAAGAAAACAAGATTTCAGAAATTCTCTAAGTCTCAGGGTGTGTCTTTATTTTATTTATCAATTTACATATATATGTTTTTCAGATATAATTCCCTTTTCTAATTTGTAATTTAGACAGAATATAAGAGCAGAAATTTCTTTTTTTTAATTTAAACTGACACAAACTGTTTCTCCGAACACTGAATATTAATTATGAAATATTTATAACTTCCTATAGCCCTTCGTATTATCTTTGATTAATTATTGAATACACTGCTAAGCATCGCGATTCAAAGAATTACAAGAAAATCTTGTAAGTTTTACTGCCTGAACGAAGAATGACAAAAGTTTGCCTTTACTTGTAAGAAACAAAAAATAATTAAATTGGAATAAATGGGAATGTGTGTGTGTGTAACTGTTTCTTGTAATGTGCAACAAATATAGTTTCTTCATAGCTGCTGACTGTTTCGTGTCATTGTTTTGGTAAAATAATTATAATCCATGGTTTTATTTATTCGCACTTATTTTCAAGTTATGTTTTAAGATGTCAAGATAGTTTGTCAGTTCATCTATAATGGCATCTCTCACACACAATAAAGACAAGTTCTCCCATTCCTCTAGCTGCCATGTAACCTCAAATAAGAACGGGTGCACACGTGTGCTTAATCGTCTTTATGGTACTTTTTGGGTTCGGTTTTCTCCAACTTCTGCCTAGGTTAAAATCCATCACACCCGCACAAAGATCGTATTTACTCTCATCAAAATTAGAACAACGTTCCAAAAAGATTTTGTTTTTGAAATATGGATTTATTTCAAAAACAAATTTTGCGGATACACTTGTGTAATACTTTGACACTACCAAATAAGTTTTACTAAGCAAATCATTTTTATTTATTTCCTTAAAGAGGACCCCAAGGAATTTTTGATACAGGGCCTATTCAGGCCTGTGTGAAAACGAAAGTGAGTAAAAACAACAATTCAAGAAGAATTTATTAAATAAGTGCTCTGATATCTTGTGAATTGTCTATTTTATTTTTATAACATTATCTTTATATTAATTGAGAATGAGTGAGAGAGATATATTTACGTCGCTTTAAAAAGCTGTACAAGGGGTGTTGACAACGGACCTCGTAATTTTAAGCCATGGTCAAGTAACGAGGACGGCACCTGAGTTAGCACTCCCTCTCCTAACTACTACACCACACCAATGGAAGATGCTTGAGTCTCGACATATGTTAAAGTGCATTGTCTCCGGGTCTTCAGTGGTACGAGGCTCGAACTCACGACACGCCAGCCACGAGTCCTTGACCTTGACTACTAGTCTACCTCGTCCACTAAATTAAACAATTGATAATATGCATTTCTTGCTGGGTTTTTTTCTTTGAGCTTGTATTTCTGTACTTTTATATTTTTTTCACAATCAGGGAAATTTTATTGTTTTCGTTTGTTTTACAAATTTTTCGTCATTAATTATATTTTTATATGAATTATACTATGCTAAACTATAAAAAAAATGAATTAAAATGCACAGCATTTCTTAAAATTTAATTTTCCCTCATGAAAATATTCCTTTTTATATTAACTTGAATTCAAACGCAGATTTTAATTTTAATTTTCTCTTCTTTCTAAATTTTTTTTGACAGTTTGTGTGTGTGTTTAATTGCTTTAGAGAAGTTTTCTTAGATCTTTTTTTACCTCCTGTGTTTATGAATTTTTCCAGAAGAGAATTATAAAACCTGTCTTCTGTACAAAGGCTATGTCTACGTGTCTGAAAAAAAATTTAAATTTTTTATTTAATTTTTTTGTTAATCACACACAAATTCAAAAAAAAAAAAAAAAAAATTAAACGTTGTTCAAAACATTTTAACCACCATTCCTATTTACATAAAAGTGCTCAACAAAATACTTCATACAGGGAAAATATTTAAAATGCGTAGAATAACCATAAAATAGAAAAATTAAAACTACATTTCCTGAGAGTATACGTACGAAAGGCATACTTTCACAAATACTATAGCCCTAATATTTATTTTAAAATCAAATGTTTGTGGGTGGGTGTTGTTTTCCATAATCTTTGAATTTAATTTTCCCATTCAGACTATTAACCACATTCTGAATTCAGTCTGCAATAAAAGACTTCCAGGAAGACACTTGAGACTTAAAAGTAAAACCACATCAAGAAATAAATAGGAAACTTAAAACTCAGATGAGTTTGTAGCTTTCTAAATAAATTCAAACTTCAAATAATAAAATCTTTTCAATAGAATCTTTGTGAATCACCTCTATTTATAAAATGCTTTCTTTTTGTACGTTTCAATCAATTTTTGGAAAAATCATAAGCGTTTGATATGATTTTGAATATTTATTTAATTAAGTAACTATTCCATTAAAGTATCTTATATTGATGACAATTTTTATTATTCTGTTACTGAATACTTTAAATTTTTGTTACTTTTACAAGGTAATTAAATTTGAAAATTTTTGAATTCATATGTGTGGGTAAGCAAACGTTTTTTCAATGATTATATTTAAGTACATGTGTTTGAAATCACCTGAGAGAGTATATCTTATTGCATTAAAAATAAATGAAATGGCTCTTTTCATCTTTCAAATAAACATGGTCTTGCATAAAGCGGATTTCATGCTTGAGTTAGCGTAATCAACTCGTTAATAGGGAATGGCAAATCTGTAAATTCTTGAAAACTATACGATAAAAATAAGAGTTTAGTTGAATATTGAATGCATTCTGAGTATCATATTTATTTCATAATTAAACTGTTTATTTAATTTTATTGAATTCCTTTTGAATTCTTGGTAACTGAAATCTAATTTGTATACTTCTGTTTTCACACAAAAATTTTCATTACTCTTTTTAGTTCCATTTTACCACTCGAGGAGCGTATTACCTTAGATTCGACAAACATTTGCAATTCATTATGACAAACTTTTTCTATTCTTTATTTTCTAGTAAACATTACATTAAAAGTGTATGAAATGTTTAGAACTATTATAACATCATCGTATTGATTCTCAGGATTAATCACTAAGGACTGTATCTAATTTAAAAAGTTTGCAATAGTGTATCATTGTTTTAGCAACGAATTAAATGCTGTTTGTGAATGAATTTTATTAATTCTTTAAAATCTGTAGTTAACATACTTTTTAAACAAATATGTAAAATTTTGTAGCAGTTTCTTTGAAATTTAAACTTATTAAAATAGTTTTTACATTTTTTTTAACTATACAAATATTTATTTCTGTAATGTGTTTAGAGTTTTTTCATTTCTTCCCTTTATCTAACGAAGTACGTTATTATAATTTTGAAAAACAAGTATTTAAAGTTTTTTTAAGGAAGACTTATATGCTCATCTACAATTTTGAAGATATTTTCATCTGTGGTTGTATTATTCTGAAATATATAAAGAGGAACGTTTTTATTTATATTAAGCAAAATTATACGAAATATAAATGCTTAATACATTAATGTATAAAAATAATAATAAACTCTTCGTATTAAAAGTTTCAGCTGTAATTCTAATAAAATTCAAGTGTGTGTGTTCTCCTTGAAATTTAATAAGAATATACTTGACGTTCAATGAAGGAGGAGAAGTCAATTACTCGAAAAATTCCTAAGGGCGTATAATATCTTTCTAAGGACTCTTGAAAGATTGATTAATACCTGTTTGATATTTGAGTGGTAAAACTATTCTAAAATCAAAGTTCTACGATGATCCAAATTAGTATGCAATGCTTAGAATTTGCGATTAACAATTCATTTATAAATATACCAAATATACTTCTTAGCAAAACACCGAATAAACATATTCTCTCTCTCAATTGATTTAAAATTAGAAAATTCATTTTGTTCTTAAGGTGCTGTTAGGGAATCGAAAAACTGAGGTTTTGATTATCTTTAGACTGTTATTTCTCAAAAATATAGAAGGAACAGTAATAGCACTGGATTAGAAAACGATGGATTATTGTTATTAAAAATAATAGAAGATCTATGTATAATATCATAAAATCATTCAAAATTACATAAATAAACCAATTAGGTATAATGAAGATGTACTATGTACTTCCTCGATTTTTTTAGATTCATAAAATTCATATATGATTAAATTAATTTATAAAAAAGTGACCCTGCTGTATGTCTTTCTCTGAGAGATGATAAAACGCAGTAGCATCAAAAATTAGTACAAGAGTTCTCTGAGTATAAATAAAAATAAATAATAATTCTAGAGTTTTTTCAAAGAATTTGTCAAATAAATAATTACAAATATAACAACGGGATTTTGCTGCGTTGATATTCATCATTCCATTAAATCAACATTTTAAAATACTATTTATTAGAGGATTTGTTTGTTTTCGCACCTAAATGGTACAAAAAAATTCAGATTACGTCTTATAAAATTCTTACTTAGTTTTGCAATTTAGTTCATAAAACTAGTTTTAACGCTGTTTAATACATATTTTTTATATATTCCAGTACCAGATCTCTCTGAGTTATTAATTAAACGTGTTTTATATTTTAAAGTATTTGGTTCTATTTAAAATTCTTTTCGTTATTTTTACTAATTTTTAACTGACTATTTAAGTTATTCAGTAGTTATAGATGTTATTCAGGTCGTGAAAATTACCTTTCATATTATTTTATCGCTTTAATTTAATATATATATAATTCTCGTAAATCTAATTTATCTGATTACTAAATTTAATTGCTGATATAATATAGTTTGCTGTTAAAGTTATGTTGCTTAAATTGGCATCTTTTGTAATTAATCTAAAATGTTTTTTCAGTTGCAAAAATGAATTGTAATGCATAATCGAAGCTGGTTCAACTTATTATGTAAGTAACTTTTGTATGTTTTCAAGATAATATAATTAGAAGATCTTTTTGATCATTTGAATGATTATAAGAGAAAAAGACGCTCGTGGAATAAATATTTTGGCAAAAGGAATAATGGTCTAATACAAGTTATAAATATTATGTTCTAAATTTTTAAAAAATTTGAAGCTATTTTTTTTAAAAAATCTAATTTTGCTATAAGAGTTCCTTTTTTGTTTAAGCCTATAGGGTTTGTAAATGACACGGTAGCAACCAGAAAATAAATCAGCTTTTTAAAACTCTTTTCAAGCTTATATTTGCCAAAATTGATCAATAATTTTAATTTCAAACAGTTGAAAAACTGGGAGGGAAAATAAAGCAAAGAAATAAATGGTACAAATCAACAAATAGAAAATATTTTAAAAATAATTTTAAGCCATGCGAAGATAACACTGAACTTTGATTTTGATTATTTGAGAGACAGATCGTTAAATTATATGTATGTTGCTCAGCAAGTCTGCTGCAAACTTTGGTCTTTTCTATGAATTATATTTTTAAATGGTTTTAATTAAAAATTCTGCGTCTTTTTTCACCTTATCAAAATAGTTTAAAATAAATTATTCTATTTGGGTTTTATGTTGATTACTCCATTAATTCTCGTTTTGCGCTAACCTGATTCTTGATTTTTCTCGATTTAGTTTGCAGACATTGCTTTAGTACTAAGGTGAAGCAAGAAACTTATATTTACGGAATTGTATTGAATATATATATATATATATATATATATATATATATATATATATATATATATATTATGATATTTTCTCTTTTTATTAACATGAACAGTTAATTTTTTTTAGGATTGTTAAAACCGATTGAATTTTCATATACATGCCTAAAATTAAGTTCATAAGCATGGTTTTCGATATAATTCTAAATTTCTACTAGTAAAATTGGTAAAATTTGTATTTTATATATTTTAAAGAACGGGTAGTACAATATCAATTTTCGGTTTTGGTAGATAAATTGTTTAGCATTAGTTTTTGCAGAACTACTGAATTGAGACCGCTTAAGCATTCGGGACTTTTGCCAGCAGTTTTGTGAATATTACATGAAACAAACAAGTTAGCCTGTGTTTAATGAGAAGGAGTTCTCATGTTCGTTTAAGGTATCCGACTACGTTCGGAACCGTGATTTTGCAAAAGCGTGTAAATGGATAATATTTATGATATTTAGTGTCACTTAGATTATAATACATGTATAAAATTGTTTTAAGGACATTATGACAAAATTGTTTATTTAAATACAATATTTTGTCAAAAAATTAAGTTAGAATAACCTTTTTTCCAAATGTTCTCCTTTTGTGAAAAATGCTTCCATTGTATTAATATTTTGCCTGTATTCAGCTCAGACCTCTGTACAGAGGCTCAACTAGAACTTTTGAAACTCATAACTTGAAAGTCGGTTTATCCATGTTTTACGAAAACAGAAGGGAGAAATTTTTAGAAAATACGCCGCGATAATTATTTCAAATAATTGTAACTCTGAAAATAATTTGAATTTTTCAAACATTATTGTTGAGCCTTTGTACAGAGGTCTGAGATATATACAGGCAAAATATTAATACAATAGAAGCATTTTTTTTACAAAAGGAGAACATTTGGAAAAAAGGTTATTCTAAGTTAATTTTTTGCCAAAATATTGTATTTAAATAATTTGTTTTTGTCATAATGTCCTTAAAACAATTTTATACATGTATTCTAATCTAAGTGACACTAAATATCATGAAAATTATCCATTTATGCACTTTTTTAAAATCATGGTTCCGAACGTAGTCGGATACCTTGAATGATTCATTTAAATGTACAACCGTTGGCAGATTAGAAGCTAGGTAGTCTTAGCGGAGTTGGCTCGATGGTTACAAGTGATACTGAAATTGGTCGCCCGGAAGGAGAATCAATTCCAAACAATAGGTACTGTCACCACGAATATCTATCCCAGAGTAACAACACCTCCCCATGATTGTTATTTGGCATTAAGCGCACAACGACATAAGTGAGTAATAGGTCAACTTACTGCTGTTTCTTTCGCAGAAGAGCTGGCCTTTACGTTGAGAGTCCAATTGTGTTTGTCCCTTTGACTGCATCTGACAAGAAAAACTGGTTATTGTTGAGCCGAAAACATCAGTCGTGGACACCCCAAGAATGGAGAAGTGTTCTTTTCTGTGATGTGCCGAGTGTTTTTAGACAGAGCGATTCTCGTCCAGTTTTCTTTGGAGAGAAATTTTAGCTCACTTTTCTACGTAACAGAAATCGACAGATTGGATGGCAAAGGAATCCTATTTTAAGCGGCATAATGTTGGGCAGTGGTACACCATTGCACGCCATCGTAAGGGTATTGTCAACGCGCAGTGCTAAATTGATAATCTCCTTAATGTCTATGTGAGGTTGCTCCGGGGTGCTAGGGGACCAGACTACGTTTATATGGACGATAATGCGTGCCCATACAAAGTTCACTTTGTTGATGAATTTCTTGAAGAATACTCACGTATAGAATGGCCCTTAAAGTCTAAGGATATCAATCCTACTCAACATGTTTGGGATGGCTTAGGAAGAGCCATTTCTCAACGCTGCACCTCTCCCAAGACACTCCAGGAGTCAAAAGTAGGGTTTTTCGAAGATTGGAACTTGTTGCCACAAACATTTATTGACATATCATAAACAGTATGACAGCTTATTGGGAAGCTTTTATAGCAGTGCATGGTGGTTACACTCCATATTAGACAGACTTTTCCCGAGGTAAATGCTTTTTCTCCGATTCATGATTTCACACTTTTTGATATGGTTTGTATCTTAATTCACAATTAAAATGTTTTCCATATTGTTATGCTGCTCTATTCTTTCTTATATTGTAGTATGTCTTTGTACCAAATTTCGGGGCAACACAGTAAGTAGTTTGTCAGTTTTTACAGGTTTTATGTTGGTGACCTTAATTTTGGACAGAAGTGTACATCTGTATTCATCTGTATAGAAACCTATACAATATTCTTAAACAACATCTGGCATAAGAAAACAATATTATTTTTTAAAATTATAATTGCTATCCGCCGAGTATTATAACTGACCTAATTTTGAGTGATAGAAATTTAAACCGAAAGCTAAATAATAATATAAAAATGCAGATTATAAACTTAAAAAATTACATTATACATAAAGAGAATATATATAATTATTAATATTACATCATATATTAAGGGAAGTTTCAGAGACTGCTACAATTTATTTTATAATTTAATCTCTGGTATTTAAATTTAACAAAGCATTCGATATATTTTACAATTGCAAATATAGTAAGGATACATTAATTGTACTCCCTTTCATTCGTTGTTTTGGTCGTTTTTATGGCCTTATTGTCTTTTAGATTATTATTATTTTTAATTAGAATATATATAAATATTTTGCGCTACTATTAAAAACTGTAATCAAGTATACAGTTGAAAGGAAAGTAATGCGAGATTTTAACACATATCCAGAATTATTATTGAAATAATAATTTTAGGATACCATTTTTTATTTTTAACTTAACATTATACCTTTATTTTGCACTGCATTAAACAAATTTATTTACTTATTATTGTTTTCGTGAGAAGCGATGGGATATGATAAGTTGTGAATTTTCTATATGAGCTATATTTGGCTTAGGTTCCATGGAAAGAAATGCTGCAAAAGTAGTTTGAAAAATTCATTGGGTTCCATAAATGAAAACCACGTTCAATATTCGCTTAAAAAATCCCAGAAAGGGAATATACTAGTTTTAAAAATGAACAGAGAAGAGCTCAACCAAAGCAGCTTGATAATAATGATTTGAAGCAGCTGGTATTTTCAAAATTTAATATTACAGAGAACAAGTAGACACAAGTGTCCTCAAACAACTAAAGTGAAATACCTGAGATGGTAGGAAAGGTAGATT
>BMAV01025303.1:333758-390006 GCA_019973955.1 Trichonephila inaurata madagascariensis | reverse complement strand
GTTTAATACATATTTTTTATATTCCAGTACCAGATCTTTCTGAGTTATCAATTAAACGTGTTTGTATTTTAAGGTATTTGGTTCTATTTAAAATTCTTTTCGTTATTTTTACTAATTTTTAACTGACTATTTAAGTTATTCAGTAGTTATAGATGTTATTCAGGTCGTGAAAATTACCTTTCATATTATTTTATCGCTTTAATTTAATATATATATAATTCTCGTAAATCTAATTTATCTGATTACTAAATTTAATTGCTGATATAATATAGTTTGCTGTTAAAGTTATGTTGCTTAAATTGGCATCTTTTGTAATTAATCTAAAATGTTTTTTCAGTTGCAGAAATGAATTGTAATGCATAATCGAAGCTGGTTCAACTTATTATGTAAGTAATTTTTGTATATTTTCGAGATAATATAATTTGAAGATCTTTTTCATCATTTGAATGATTATAAGAGAAAGACTCCCGTGGAATATAACTTTTGACAAAAGGAATAATGATCCAATAGAAGTTATAAATATTATGTTCTAAATTTTTTAAAAAAATTGAAGCTATTTTTTTACAAAATCTAATTTTGCTATAAGAATTCCTTTTTTGCTTAAGCCCATAGGGTTTGTAAACAACACGGTAGCAACCAGAAAATAAATAAGCTTTTTAAAACTCTTTTCAAGCTTATATTTGCCAAAATGGATTGATAATTTTAATTTCAAACCGTTGAAAAACTGGGAATGAAAATAAAGCAAAGAAATAAATGGTACAAATCAACAAATAGAAAATATTTTTAAAATAATTTTAAGCCATGCGAAGATAACACTGAACTTTAATTTTGATTATTTGAGAGACAGATCGTTAAATTATATGTATGTTGCTCAGCAAGTCTGCTGCAAACTTTGGTCTTTTCTATGAATTATATTTTTAAATGGTTTTAATTAAAAATTCTCTGCGTCTTTTTTTCACCTTATCAAAATAGTTTAAAATAAATTATTCTATTTCGGTTTTATGTTGATTACTCCATTAATTCTGGTTTTGCGCTAACCTGATTCTTGATTTTTCTCGATTTAGCTTGCAGACATTGCTTTAGTACTAAGGTGAAACAAGAAACTTATATTTAAAGAGTTGTATTGAATATATATATATGTTATATATATATATATGTAGGATATCCCATTTGTAAAAAGTTAGATCATATCCTTTACCGAGGTCGGCAATTCTAATCAAAACAGTATTCCACATCAACGCCATCTAGCGTCCCTTTTAAAAACGCCGACATGGACCTTTTTCGCCAGAAGCCTACTAACACTCGTCGAGAGAAGTCGTATTTCGCGCGTCAGCGCACGTTCGTCCGCGCCAGGCGGTAAGTCTTAATAGCACCATAATGAGTTCTATTTAATCTCAATTGCCTCCCTTAAAGTAATGTGATCTAACTTTCCTATTCTTCCGAAATATGCTTATCTAACTTTCCTATTATTTTGAAATATTCCCCATGTAAATACTCCCCTATAGTTCTTAATAAATTATTTAGTTTTCAACTAGTTTCTTTCTTGAACTATGTTGTCTATTTTATTTCAAAATTAACTAATACACCCTAAAAACCCCTAGACACCACGCCATAAAAACCCCGCTATCTGAAGAATCCAATCTTTTTGGAAGATTTCGGTTGGATTCCCACACACACACACATATATATATATATATATATATATATATATATATATATATATATATATTATAAATTTTCTCTTTTTATTAACATGAACAGTTAATTTTTTTTGAGGATTATTGAAACCGATTGAATTTTAATATACATGTCTAAAATTAAGTTCATAAGCATGGTTTTCGACATAATTCTAAATTTCTAATAGTAAAATTGATAAAATTTGTATTTAACGTGTTTTAAAGAACAGGTACTACAATATCAACCTTCGATTTTGGTAGAAAAATTGTTTAGCATTAGTTTTTACAGAACTACTGAATTGAGACCGCTTAAGCATCCGGGACTTTTGCCAGCAGTTTTGGGAATATTACATTAAACAAACAAGTTAGCCTGTGTTTAATGAGAAGGAGTTCTCATGATCGTTTAAGGTATCCCACTACGTTCGGAACCGTGATTTTGCAAAAGCGTTTAAATGGATATTATTTATGATATTTAGTGTCACTTAGATTAGAATACATGTATAAAATTGTTTTAAGGACATTATAACAAAAAAATTTATTTAAATACAATATTTTGGCAAAAAATTAACTTAGAATAACCTTTTTTCCAAATGTTCTCCTTTCGTAAAAAATGCTTCTATTGTATTAATATTTTGCCTGTATTCAGCTCAGACCTCTGTGCAGAGGCTCAACTAGAACTTTTGAAACGCATAACTTGGAAGTCGGTTTATCTATGTTTTACGAAAACAGAAGGGGGGAATTTTTAGAAAATACGCCGATAATTATTTCAAATGGTTGTAACTCTGAAAATAATTTGAATTTTTCAAAATCATAGTTGAGCCTTTGTACAGAGGTCTGAGCTATATACAGGCAAAATATTAATACAATAGAAGCATTTTTTACAAAAGGAGAACATTTGGAAAAAAGGTTATTCTAAGTTAATTTTTTACCAAAATATTGTATTTAAATAATTTTTTTTGTCATAATGTCCTTAAAACAGTTTTATACATGTATTCTAATCTAAGTGACACTAAATATCATGAAAATTATCCATTTATGCGCTTTTTTAAAATCATGGTTCCAAACGTAGTCGGATACCTTAAATGATTCCTTTAAATGTACAACCATTGGCAGATTAGAAGCTAGGTAGTCTTAGTGGGGTTGGCTCGATGGTTACAAATGACACTGAAATTGGTCTCTCGGCAGGAGAATCAATTCCAAACAATAGGCACTGTCACCACGAATATCTATCCCAGAGTAATAACACCTCCCCATGATTGTTATTTGGCATTAAGCGCACAACGACATAGATGAGTAATGGGTCCTCAACTTACTGCTGTTTCTTGAAAAAGAATTTCCAGACAAATAGTCAGCAGACGTCTAGAAGAGACTGGCCTTTACGTTGAGAGTCCAATTGTGTGTGTCCCTTTGACTACATCTAACAGGAAAAAGTGGTTATTGTTGAGCCAAAAACATCAGTCGTGGACACCCCAAGAATGGAGACGTGTTCTTTTCTGTGATGTGCCGAGTGTTTTTAGACAGAGCGATTCTCGTCCAGTTTTCTCTGAAGAGAAATTTCAGCTCGCTGTTCTACGTAACAGAAATCGACAGATTGGGTGGCAAAGGAATCCTTGTTTTAAGCGGCATAATGTCGGTCAGTGGTACACCATTGCACGCCATCGTAAGGGTACTGTCAACGCGCAGTGCTAAAGGGATAATCTCCTTAATGTCTATGTGAGGTTGCTCCGAGGTGCTAGGGGACCAGACTACATTTATATGGACGATAATGCGCGCCTACATAAAGTTCACTTTGTTGATGAATTTCTTGAAGAAGAGAATATTCACGTATAGATTGGCCCTTAGTCTAAGGATATCAATCCTACTCAACATGTTTGGGATGGCTTAGGAAGAGCCATTTCTCAACGCTGCACACCTCTCCCAAGACACTCCAGGAGTCAAAAGTAGGGTTTTTCGAAGATTGGGACTTGTTGCCACAAACATTTATTGACGTATCATAAACAGTATGACAGCTTATTGGGAAGCTTTTATAGCAGTGCATGGTGGTTACACTCCATATTAGACAGACTTTTCCCGAGGTAAATGCTTTTTCTCAGATTCATGATTTCACACTTTTTGATATGGCTTGTATCTTAATTCACAATTAAAATGTTTTCCATATTGTTATGTTGCTATATTCTTTCTTATATTGTAGTATGTCTTTGTACAAAATTTCGTGGCAACACAGTTAGTAGTTTATCAGTTTTTATAGGTTTTATGTTGGTGACCTTAATTTTGGACAGAAGTGTACATCTGCATTCATCTGTATAGAAACCTATACAATATGCTTAAACAACATCTGACATAAGAAAACCATATTATTTTTTTAATTAAAATTGCTATCCGTCGAGTATTAAAACTGACCTAATTTTAAGTGATAGAAATTTAAACCGAAAGCTAAATAATAATATAAAAATGCAGATTATAAACTTAAAAAATTACATTATACATATAAAGAGAATATATATAATTATTAATATTACATCATATTAAGGGAAGTTTCAGAGATTGCTACAATTTATTTTATAATTTAATCTCTGGTATTTATATTTAACAAAGCATTCGATATATTTTACAATTGCAAATATAGTAAGGATACATTAATTGTACTCCCTTTCATTCGTTGTTTTGGTCGTCTTTATGGCTTTATTGTCTTTTAGATTATTATTATTTTTAATTAGAATACATATAAATATTTTGCGCTACTATTGAAAACTGTAATCAAGTATACAGTTGAAAGGAAAGTAATGCGAGATTTTAACACATATCCAGATTTATTATTGAAATAATAATTTTAGGATACCATTTTTTTATTTTTAACTTAACATTATACCTTTATTTTGCACTACATTAAACAAATTTATTTACTTATTGTTGTTTTCGTGAGAAGCGATGGGATATGATAAGTTGTGAATTAGCTATATGAGCTATATTTGGCTTAGGTTCCATGGAAAGAAATGCTGCAAAAGTAGTTTGAAAAATTCACTGGGTTCCATAAATGAAAACCACGTTCAATATTCGCTTAACAAACCCTAGAAAGGGAATATACTAGTTTTAAAAATGAACAGAGAAGAGCTCAACCAAAGCAGCTTGATAATAATGATTTGAAGCACCTGGTATTTTCAAAACTTAATATTACAGAGAACAAGTAGACACAAGTGTGCTCAAACAACTAAAGTGAAATACCTGAGATGGTAGGAAAGGTAGATTCATTTAGGCAACTACTATTGTAAATTAAAGAATATAAAGCGGGCTCTATTTGTTATCCTACCTGCACCTTTAAATAAATGAGGTGTAATTCTTCAAAATATTTTATCCAGCCCTATACTGCACTAATGACTCTACAAAAACTGAATGAATTATACTTTAGATGTAGCCTCATTAGATTAATAGGTCTGTGGAACATTTTCGTGATTCCAAAAATTAGAGTTATGTACAAGAGATCGAAAATTCTCACAATCAGTTTTTTGTTGCAAAATAAAATGTTTCTTCAACTGGAAGTTAGAAAGTTGCCCAAAAATGAATAAATATCATAGAAAACTATAGAGGCTATATTTATCACTTTAAATTTGTAATTTGCATATAATTCATTTTAAAATTGTCTATCTAAATCCTGCATGACTTTCCATTCAATCGTATTCTTAAAATCACGGCAGGAAAATAGTAAATATGAGCAAAATGTACCAATCATTTAATCTAAATTAAACAATTTCCTTACTCAGTTTCGAGATTCAATAATATAATTTCGCTGTTTTAATTCCTTACTCAATTTAATATACTTGAAGAATTATTTTTCTTTTATCAAAATAACTTGGCAATTCAATAAATGTTGTAAAAAACTCGGTTCTCTCTCTCTCTTATGTAGAAGCTAATAAGATCATTTTCAAAAGCCACTTATTGATCGAATAAAAACCACTTTCAAATAGGAAATATTCAAAAACAGCAACATCTTTCTACGATCACCCACGCATCGAGAGAAACTTCATAATCCAATCACCACAGCCCAGCCACCCCTCATTGCATCACAGTCCGAAATGATCTCGCCAGTCGGCGCAAAGCATCGCCTTGTCCTGTCAACCCCATCCCCTTTTCCGATGCGGAGTGGATGCACGGCAACCGTATCGCCAGTCCCGCAGCATCTCTCTGCTTGAACGACAGAGGCGCAGGAGGAGTGCGCAAACTTTTTCTTTTTTTCCCTCTTTTTCTTGTAAATACACAAACAAGAGATATACGCTTTTACATTTACTTTCTTCCTCGATGATGAAGCCACGGACGAAAGTGCGTTAGGTGCATGGGAAAAACATCACAGAGGTGAGACAGACATGTGCATATATGTATTTTTTTTTCTTTTTTCTTCTCTCTCTGCCTCCTAAATAGTTTTTCTTCTTGTCGGCGCGCGGGGTGAGGAACGCGTGGTTTCAACCACTGCGGCGGGTTACACAGGTAGTTTCATTTTTTCCAGAAAGAAACTACTGCGGCGATATGGGGTTAAGAATGTGTAGATTTCAATTGAGTGGCTTTTACTCGTTTTTGGTTGATTTTCCCCTCTGTAAAGAGTGAGGGGGCAGATATATACCCCTATCTCTGCGCACGGCATGGTTTTGCAGCGCTCTTGCGGCGAAAGGGATATGCGGAGATTGACCAAAAACGTTCCGATTATCATTTTAGAACCGGTCACCCAAATGTATTGAGAAGTTTAATTTAGTAAAGCATTAAGGCCTTGGATAAATCTCTATGCAAGTGTTTGCTCTTTTTAAGTGCATTTGTTGATATTATAAAAGCACTCCAAAGCAGAAGTTCAGCTACACTACATTTACATTGCGTTCAAGTTCAAAAAATCTATCGAGTTGCGGATTTCTCAAAAACTCGTGCTCTTAAAGAAAAATTATGTGCATTATAAAGGAGGAGGTTTACATGATAAAGTATTGATTATTTGACATGATTGCAAAATTTTTATGTGATGCAGAATATTCAAAAATAGAACTTTTTTAAATAGCTTTGAATCTAGTTTCAATTAAAGAAGAATCTTAATCTTTTCACGAAACCAATCTTCCAAAGTCATTTTTCGAGTTCTTCTTGAATAAAAAAAAAGATGGATTTAAAGAATTCTATATGTTTCTACTTACAAAACTTTGAAACAAAACCAAAAGGGGTTTCTAAGCTTTTCAATTTCTTTTTTACTTTAGATATATTTTTGTATATTATTTGATTCAACTGAATTATTTGTTCCCAATATCTTAATATCAAGATATCACGAACAAATTGTTTTTTTATCTATAAATATTGAATAATGAAAAAGTTGTGAGTTCTCTACAAAATAATATTTACTACAATGGTGTTTAAATATTTGTAATGTTTTCTTCGTTGTACTAAATACAAAAAGAATCGCAAGAAGATTCTGCTAAAAGTATAAATGTTCTGAAATATTAAATTTTCGTATTTATATCATTATAATACTATTTAAGTTATCTTTAAATATCAGCATTATAACAAGCAATAAATGAATTTCAAATTCTTTCCTTATTTTAATAAAATAGGAATGAGAAATAAATCTCGTAAACATTACCGATGATGTATTTGTATTGATTTTAACTAAATATCTTAGAGAAAGTTTTGATATGAGTATTGCACAATATAGAGAAATATAAATCATTGCTATAGTACTACTTTAGTAAAACATTTAAACTAGAATGTTAACAAGTAATTAAATTAATACACATTAGTTAAAGTTGGAATGTATAACTCAACTAAATATATTTCAATTTTACAATACATTTCCAAAACTTTTTTTTGAAATATCTATGTCTTACTCACTGACGTAGCTAGTTCTGAGTGGGCCCTGTATCAATATCCTTTAGGGGCTTTTTTTTAGATATGAAAACCCTGTTAGTGGGACTATAGTTACACATATTGGAACCCTGTTGATCGTTGGCCCTATATCATTGATACGGCTGATACAGATGTAGCTACACTTCTGGTCTTACTATCCCAATTAGACTGTTTCTTTTACTTGAATTAATTTTACTACACGATAAAAAATAAGAAATTGTTCTTGAAAACAATTTCAATCATTATAAGTAATCGCTTAAAATCTGTGATAATTATGAAAATGATATTTGAACTATGTAAACACATGGATAACTTATCTCAAAATTTGGGTTCAATAAATTTGTATATAGTATAAATAAAATTCATTAAATAATGTTATTTATCTTTAAATAAGCGATAAACAAAATTAGCATGCTTTTCAATCAAAGTGCATCGTTCACTATTACTTTAATTACATGCCATATATAACTTATATAAATAGTATACATATGAACATAATAATAATAACGTAGCGTATATTAAACCTATACAAATAATATGAAATTCATTAAAGAAAGTATTTGATACAGATTTAGAGTAATTCTCTAATAAACTGTCGCTGAAAACGTTTCTGTATTATCTATCTACGAAAAAATAAAAGTATATATATATGAAATGGTATAGATAAATTTAGATGTTTGTAACATTGCGGTTAAAAAATGATTATAAAAGACGAATCAATTTATAATGCTTGTAAATTAGTAAAAAGTTTGCATAATGTTGATTTTGAAAAAAATTTCCAGTAGTTTATTTCTGAATTACTTTTATTACTTTAAACAGACACATTTTAAATGGAAGTTACTTTCTTAGAAATAACTTTAACGTTTTAACTGATTATTAAAAACGTGTTAGAACAAATGAAAATTTTTTAAAATTCCGTATTATTTTCCATTTATGGTAAAAACAGATTTAAGGAAGCACGTGTTTGCTGAAATAAGGTTAGATGACATATTCAGCTATGTATGTAAGCATAGAATTTAATAAAGAAAACTTTTCTTTATAAAACGTACAGTAAGATTTCATCAGTTTGTGATAATGCATGCCAAAAAAAATAATCTGATAAACAGTTAGATATGGCAGCAAAAATGAATAATAACGATAACTGTTACACGTTTACTGTATTTTGACGAATCACAAACGTTAAAGTGCAAATAAAACTCTTTGTTCTAAACTTTAGTTCATCAATCAATTTTTTATAGATGTAAACATACATTTGTTCTAAATGAATACAGAATTTTCATTAAGATGAATAAACAATTAAATAATGCATTTATATGTATTAAAGGTGTAACTAAAAGATTCTTTGAAACTCTTGTAGCTATTGATTACCTTTTAAATATATCAAAATGATGTTCACAAATGTAAACCTTTCAATTTCTTGTCCTAGTTTTATTGCATAATTGAAAATTTTTGATACTATTTCCTCTGTACTTAATAGTTTTTATCATATTCATTTGAATTTACTACAAATATCTGTTAAAACCTAGACTTCACAAATAACAGCATTAAAGTGGAATACACTAAAACATTAGGCAATCCAGGCTTAAATAACTTCCCGCAGACATAAAAAAGATCCCTCCCTCCAAAGAGATAATAGTCACTTTGTCGAACGAATTTATTACAGTCTCTAGATACCTACGCTTTTTTCCAATATTGAGTCATGTGTTAATTTTTGAAAAAACAAATTCATAATCTATATTATCGAAATATATCGATCTTGTTTGCAGTAAAACTTTTTCAATATTTTTATGATTCTATTTTGAACGCATAATGTTCCATTTTTTGCTTTATAGTTTTATCTGAGATCACAAATTTAAATTATAAAAATATAATGCAATAAATATACTATAATATAATACATAATATTTTTATAAAATCAATTCAAAACACATTGTTATATCTAATTCGTTTAGAAAAATATCAAAAAATATTTTTCGGATCTCTATTCTGAAACGAGGCATTTTTTACTGTAACTTATTGTCAGTCATCATTTATCATCATGCTTTACTTACTTATTTATTCATAATTACTTACTTACATATAACATTTTCTATCACGAGGTATTAAGTAGTATTTTCTATCACAGAAATATGTTAATTTGTTTTATTACTGTATTTATAATGTGAATACATTATACATTGTGTGTGCATATGTATGTATATATATAGTCTTATTCTCATTAAACAAGAGATAAACATCCAACAATCACATTCGAAAAACACATAGACAGTAGGAAAATCACACAATGAAGGACACATGAGCAACCGAGATTAAAAATATAAAATGGAATCTTCAGTATTATAAACATTGCTGACTTAGGACACAGCTAATATATAAACTAATGTATATAAAAATGGGGTTGAACATGTTTTTTGGCCAGCCAACCTTCCCCCTTTATGTAAATAATAATGAGTAAAAACCTATTGGAAGTAATGGATAGGAATATCTAAATCCATTACAAGATAGGGATAACTTACCTAAAAATTGCACTTGAAAATGCAGAGCCCGCGCTAAGTCTGAGTGCAATAAATAAGTTATTGCCAGATTCTGGACCCTAATGCAGATTCAAAGTATGTGAATGGCTCAAATATAGCACTTAACAAAGGTATAAAAAGAATACCAACAAAAATTAATAAGAGAGTTGCAAATTGCCATAACTTTAGTGACACAAGAGTATATATGAATTAAATAATAATTTTACCTAATATTAGAATGAGGTAACTATAACTATGAAATATGTAAATTTATAGAAATAAACTATTATTAATCTAAGAATTTTTAATCTTTACTATTTTAAATAGCTTTATTCATATAACTATTAATAAAATTAATTTGGTGTTTCTGATTTAAGCAATATTTAGTAAAATGTTTATAATTATTTATTATTTCTGATTTTTTGACACCAGAAATTTATTGAGTTGTATATAATTAATAACAATATTTCTGAATATAGAAATATGTACATTACTCTCCCAATGAGGAACTTTTTTAATATTGAAATTAAAATCTTCTCTTTTATCATAAATATTAGAAACTATTACATTACCTATTAATTTAAAATGTATCTCAAGAAAATTTGCTTCATTGTAGTCACTATTTGTCTGTATTAAATTAAGATATTGTGGATAAAAATTAGTGTTGGGTATAAAATTAACTTGCTTGCCAAAAATGATTATGTCCTCTATATAACGATAAATATAATATTTAGAATTATTAATGCAACTACTTTCAAAATAATGGAAGTATAAATTGGCAAGACAGTTGCTCGCAGGGCCACCGTATGGCAAACCTTTAATCTGCAGATAATAGTTACCCTTATATATATATATATATATATATATGCTACGATTCGAAGTAAGCATAGAGACTTTTCGGGAAACAGTTTCTTATTCGTGTTTCTTACTTTCGTTCATTAAGAAATCTTTCAACATCTTTATTGTGAAGCAAACCAACGCCAACTGTGTGGATTTTTAATTGCTTTGTATATTTGTTTCAATAACTGCTAAATAATAATTTTTTAATTTAGATTTCAAATGGAGAGTAAAACATGGAAACACTAAAAGTTAAATGATCATTTTTGAGAAAATATTAGCTGTTTAATTTCCTGTGTAAATATATACGGTGGGTAGATAAATATTAAAAGGAAACAGAATATTTTAGGGGGGTTATAAATTAACTATATACATATATATTACTTTTAATACGAGATACATTATATTCAAGAAATAATCAAAAACGAGTAAGACTATTAATTTTCTGAAATAAGCAGCTTCATATCTGTGCGAAAGAAATATAAATAAAGATAATATTATTATTAAGAATAAATAGATAGACAATATTAAAAGATGATATCAATACTATGTATAAAGATAATATTTAATGTCAGATTTGTCATGTTAGATTTTTTTTCAAATTAACTTAACTTATTTAAATAAATCAGCTAAGAAAAAGTTATTAAAGATGTTAATTTGCTATTCGCCACTTAACTTTGTTACTGAATTAATTCAATTTTAATGTTCCGCTTCCGATTAAATTCATAAACATTGTGCATCTTCTTTGTTTTAATTTTCTATTTTATTTTGAATGAATATAACTGTAATTGAATATTTGTTGAGATTAAAAATTTTGCTGTTATAAATGTCTTTATTATTAATAAGTTCCTAAGCCCTACATACATAAAAGTAGAATGTTTTTTTAATGTTAACTTTTGATATTAACTTTAATGGTTAATTATTTGGGGAGTGTTACAAATACATTCTAATTTTAAATATGAAGTTCGCTATAATTAATCGTTTCATTTGTATTATAATATTACTTTTCAAATTTTTCTAGAAATATTTATTTCTTTCGTATTTGATAAATCGCCCTTTTCCATTTTGATTAATGTACTTTCCAATTTTATAAAAAATTAGTTCAAGAAAAAAAATTGTTTATTGTACAATTGTTTATTTATCAAAATTTGCTTCGTGGTATTTTTAATGAAATATATATAGCCATTCAGAGAGTATTTAAATAAGATTATACAATTTGATATGCAGCTCATTGCTACTAAAAATATATGTTTTTAGATAAGAGAACTCACATATATTTTCCAAAAATTAATAAGGTGCAACAACAAACTTGTTACTATTATAAAAGCAACGTACACTGCTCAAAACAATTAGGGAATCAAGCAAAAAAGGGAAGAAACCAATTTATGATAGCTATGCATGGACATGAAATGAAGAGTTCAGATGCAACAAAGCTCAATACAGAAAAAAATAAGCAAAAAATAACTATATGGGAACTTTACTTTGTGAAATGTATAAACAACGTGAAATGATGCTTCAGGCTAACAATTTAATGTGTAAACGACAAAAAATCATTGTTTAGAATTGATACGAGGTGTTTAACATAGTGTGTGGTCCCCTCAAATTGCCAAAACTACTACACACCTGTTTAGCATGGATGCGATGAGGTTATCAGTGAGATTTTGAGGAATACTGCTCCACTCTTCAAGTGGTGTAATCTCCCCATCCTGGACAGTAAGCTCCAGACCTTACTGAATGCGTCGTCTGAATGAGTCCCAAGCATGCTGGATAAGATCTAGGTCAGGAGAACATGCTGGCTACTCCATACGCTGTATTGTTTCAATTTCAAGAAAGTTCCTTACGAGACGAGCTGTATGACTTCTGGCATTTGTATTAAAAGAAAGGAATCACCAATGGCTGCCGCGTAAGGTACGACATGAAGTCGTAGGATCTTGTTTGCATAACTTTGAACCGTTAAATTGTTATTCTGTATGATATGCAGGTCAGTGAGTTCGCCTGTACTGATACCAGCCCATACCATCAAACCACCTTAGATTGTAATGTGATCTTTCTGAACGAATATCGGGTTATTTCAAGTGCATCTTTTTCGTCATACTAAAACACATCCAGTGTCACATTCTAAACTGAATTCCGGACTCGTCTGTAAACAGCACTTGACTCAAATCACTTTGCATCCAATCTCGATGTTCAGCAGTCCACTTTATTCGGCCTTCAAGGTGTCTTTCTGTAAACGAATACAATTCATTGGCCTACATGCATACAGAACAGCCCATGAAGCCTATTCAGATTCGAATTGTTGCCAAAACCGTTGTCATCCTGTTGCCAAAAGAAATTGGTTTTGCATCCATGTCGTATTGGCTGTTCTGTCTCGACGAGCTGCTTTCAGGATATATCGGTCGGTCATTATTTGCAGTGTTGACCAGTGGCTGACCTTGCCCTGGCCGACGTTGCCAGGATTCCAGCCTCCCACTGATACACCTAGCCATGGATTCCGGTAGATTATGTTATAGTGACATTTTCCAGTTCCCTTTTCTCAAAAGAACAACCGAATGGCTAAATTTCGCTACTAAAACAACAAAAAACACAACAGCTTTTACGAAATGACGATTTCTCCACCAAAGAACCTTTTTCTGGTTTTTGAAGTCATGATCAATGTTTTCATATGAAGTTTTCTTCTTCGGTTTTCTGCTACATTTTAGACTATGCATGTTTTGCTTTACATTCGTTATCAGAAGAAATATTTGTATAATTTCGCTAAATCCATGCGCTCCCCTAATTTTTTTAGCAGTATAAAAATAAAAAAACATACTTTTCACTATTATACTTAATATTTAAGGGTTTAACTTTTATTGAAAAAAAAAATTCTTTCGCATTTACAAATGTCCGTTTATATAAAAAAAATTCATAATAAATATATTATAGTAAAAATTCAGGTAATATTTTATAAATTTTTAATATTTTTTTTATATTTTCAGTGAACACTATGAAAAGCAAAAATAATAAATGCTTATAAAATATATGACTTGAGATCATAAGCAAAAACTAATTTGGATAAAATAAAAATGTTTACTTGAGAAAGAAACAGGGAAAACTCTGTTAATACATTCTTTACAATTCGTTTTTGACAAAATATTTATTTAAATAATTGAATTTTCCAAGCATTGAGAACGAATGGTTTTAAATTAGCTATTTTTCGTTTTTTTCGGTAGGTTTTTCATTTACGGTGAAGGTTGAACTGCATGCGAAATCAATCATGAAATTTCACAGCTAAAATTTTCTTAAAAATTTACCCATTTTGCTTTTTTTTAATTTCCTTAGATGAATCCGCTGTAAAAGTAACATTCTTAGATTCATTATTTTTTACATTTAATTTATAAGAAATTGTTAAAAACGAGTTGTTGTTGATGGTTTAAATCAGTGATACTTAACCTGCGGCCCGCATGTGGCCCAACGGCGTTTTCTGAGTGGCCCGGTCATGGCCCATTGCACTAAGAAAGCCAATTACTGGAGAACAATGTACTAAAAATTTAGTGGGAAATTCTATCAATCAAGCAATCAAATATATCAATTTTGTTATAGATTTATTTTTTTAGTAGTAGAATGTAAGCAAGAGGCTTCGTCATAAATGAAAGGAAATAGAAATTATCCCATAATTCAGTAAAAAATGCATAAAAATAAATACCTTTCTGTTGTTACTTTGTTTGATCGAAAAGTTAATATAGTATTAAAATAAAAGCCACAAATCAGTGTTAATGTTTTGATCAATTTTGCATTGTCCACTGTTACTTTGGTCTTATAGTGTGTTTTTCCTTTATCCTCATGTTGCGGCCCACTTGAAATACTTATGTGAATGCGCCCCGGCTGGGAAAAAGGTTGAGTACCCCTGGTTTAAATGCTTTCATAATTTATACGTATATAAATATATAGTTTATATAACTAATCCTTCACTTCTTTTCACTTCAAATAGATAATTTCTTACATGAAATTCGGTACATATTTTCTTTTATAATGCTTCTACAAATGAAAAACAGTAATATAAAAACCAAGGAAAATAAATAAAAGAAGTATTTATGAATTTGGTTGTTACAAAACTATATTGATTTTTGCTTCCAAGATAAGTCAAAAGCATTTCTTTTTAAATTTTCAAGCATATATAATTTTTTTTTACATATATGTTTAATGACAGACATATTTTTCGATTTAAAATAGTTCTTTAAAAATTTTATTAATCGATATAGAGCATGTTCTGGATATGTGAACTCATAACTATATTACATGTTGCAAAAGTAATATAATATACAAGAATTCATACAGAAGAAATAGCCCATGAATTTTCCAAAGTAAAAAATAAATAAAGTAAAGGTTTTAAGGTAACCGACTATGTTCGGAACCGTGATTTTGTAAAAGCGTATAAATGGATAATATTTATGATATTTAGTGTCACTTAGATTAGAAAATGTATAAAATTGTTTTAAGAATAGTATTACAATAAAAAGTTATTTAAGTACAATACTTTGACAAAAAATGAACATAGAATGACCCATTTTCAAAATATTCTCCTTTTGTGAAAAATGCTTCTATTATAATATTTTGCCTGTATATAGCTCAGACCTCTGTACAGAGGCTCAACTAGAATTTTTGAAATATATAACTTAGAAGTGGGTTTATCCATGTTTTACGACAACAGATGAGAGAAATTTTAAGAAAAAAACGTCGATAATTATTTTAATTGGTGATAACTCTGAAAATAATGTGAATTTTTCAAAAATCATAGTTGTGACTCTCTGGAGAAGTCTTTACTATATCTAAGCACACACACACAAAAATTATTATTATTGAAGCATTTTTATAAAAGAAGAACGTTTTGAAAAAAAATTATTCTAAGTAAATTTTTTTGCCAAAATATTGTATTTAAATAATTTTTTGTCATAATGTTCTTAAAACAATTTTATACATGTATTCTAATCTAAGTGACACTAAATATCATGAAAATTATCCATTTATGCAATTTTTTAAAATTATGGTTCCAAACGTAGTCGGATACCTTAAGTTCATCAATGAATGTTCAGTAGATAACAAATAATAAAAAATCATGAATTAAACTTAATAAGTTATTTAAGGTAATTTCTCTTTTAAATTTACTGCACAAAAATATGCACCGCTAAAAAAGAATTTAAAAAATATATTTTAAAAAATACTATCTAAAATGATTAATGCTCTAAAAGTTTTAAAATAACACACACACACACATTCATTAGTTCTTAAATATATATATATAAACATTAAAAGCTTCAGACTCAAGATTTCCTCTTTACATCTTTAGTTGTTCTTGCAATGGCGTTTGGCCTTTTAATGAGTAACAAAGGAACGTTCCTTTCTGAAATCATACGGAAGTTCCTTTCATTCAAATAAATCTGTAGCAAGTTCCCTTTTCCAAAAAAAATTTAAAATAATAATTATTAATAATAAAATGAATAACAAAGTAAATTATATAATGATCAAAATTTTGGTGCTATTTTTATTTCATCAATCGTAAGACAATGTATTTCGTAAATTACGTAATTATCTTACAAGCGATGACTCAACAACAGTAACAAATCTTGAGCATAATAAAATACGCTTCATTATTATTTTTATCATTAAATTTAATTACTAATTAATTCATTAATATTTAATTACTAACTTAATTTAATTTTAATACTAAGCTTTAAAAATTGTACCATATTTTATACATTGGTTTGAACAAACTTAAAATATAAAAGTAAATCAGAAAGATTAGACAATACAATTATTAGAAATTGCTAGAACCCGTAATCTTAATACAGAAGATATATACTTTAATTTTTTAAATAAAATCCAGAGTTTGAAAACTTTCATATGTTGCCGTCATCCAGTTGAATTTAATTAATTTTTTTAAATTTTACAAAAAAATAATTTAATTATAATTTTTTACATTCATAAATGTATTAATGCACATATTAGATATTCCTTTCTAGATACTGCTAAAAAAAATTTTTTTTTTATGATACATTTTAGAGCAAAATAATCAAAACTATTTTCCTTGTTAAAAACACACACACATACACACGAAAAGAAAAATTGTAAGATTCTCTAAAACTCAATAAATTAATCATAGTTTAATTCCAGTTTTTAAACAATAATTACTCCCTATATGAAAAAAATTGTGGCACACAAAATTTTTATATGGATATATATATATATGTAATAATTCCCTCTGGTATCCTTTTTGTTTTAACTCTTTGTACTAATATTTAAACAAACTTTAATTCTTTGGTTTAAAAATAACACTGTAATCTTAATCGTAATCGGCTAGTCCGAAATCCCTGTCCCGCCCATTCTATCCAATCAAAACTACTATTACGTAATAACCACTGCCGGTATAAAAACAAAAATCTTGTGTAATCGGCCTCTTTTGTCTGCTTGCCTTCATCATGTAATCAGCCGGCTCCCGTGCGTTCTGTGTTTGTGTTTGCGCCATGATGTTTGCTTCTTGTTATGTGTAATGCCGTCCTTACTTGATCTTTATGTGTTTCCAGATGTGAATAAACTGGATTATTGATTGACATGAGTGCCTCTTGAGTAATACAGTACTTGACCACTCGCCACGTAACACAGGAAAATCACACCACCGGTCACGCCTTACCTTTGGTTCGCTACAGTAATAACATCCACTCGCCACGTCTTACAATTATTTTTACCATTTTCTAGAAATATTATAGAAGCATTTCATATATATATATATACTATGGAATAACTCTTATTTTTATTACAAAAATAAGGTTAAAATCTACGAATGTATGTTATACGTTAGATATATATATATATATATATATATATAATTTATTGAATTATTGAAAATAAGAGAAAAAACGAGCACATATTAAAAATTAGATTTCGATATGTACCTTAAGTTATGTTTATTTAAAAGAAATGAGAAACTTTATGAAATTTCATGACCGGTTGATAATATCATATCCGGACATATATTGATAACATCATATTCGTCTTTCGTTACATCTTCTTATCGAATTATGTTTAATCTTCACCATAATTTTTACTCTGATCCATATAAGTAAATAATCATCTTCCTCTCCCTCCAGATTGTTGTGGCTGCGGTAGCCGGGTGGTCAAGGTATCGGATCGTGCGTGGTCTTGTCACGAGTTCGAGCCCAGTACCACTAAAGACCCGTGATGCACGTTAAATCTGTCCTCCCATTGGTGTGGCGTGGTAGTTGGGAAAAGGGATGCCAGCTCAGGTGTCGTTCTAGTCACTTGACCATGGTTCAAAATTACGAGGTCCATCGCCAAAAGCCCTCGTGTCGCTGAACAGTGCATCGTTAATATTCGCTCACTCAAGATTGTTACACATGTTCTGTGTTTTTAAATGACTTTGGAGTTATGTCAGCTTTCATTTCATTTCTAGCTTTTGTTATTCACTCACACATTATTTCCGTAGCAGCATGATGCATTTAGCCTCCTTTTGTAAATGTTTTTTCATCCTCTAACATCCACGAATTCCATTATTGCTTTAAATGTCCTTTGAATAGCTTATTGATACACACATCTGTGTGAGGCTGAACTCATGGTGCGAATCCTCCGGGAATAATTGCCATGTCTGCTCGACATTCTTTTAAGAAATTCCGTCATATTATCCCTTGGAAGAAATCTGAACATTGCCCAAACAAACTGACATTCTGAATTAATTCAGGCAGCAAAACACTTTCTCCAAGCATTCCCTATCCACAATTTTGCACGTTTTATTCTTCCATCCATCCTTTTTTGGGAAAGTTCTGAGGGAGTAATTACTTTTTGACCTAAACTTTTTTTAAAAAAAAATAACAGTGAGTTTAATTTAGTATCGTCCGCTGAGCGGAAAAATACTGCGAGGAAGGAAAGCTCTTCACGACCTGTTGTTTTTATGTGAATCGTTTTTGTCTCTTTCACAATCAACTTCAATGGTTTTATTTCCTAACAGATCAAACATTACTGCAACTTCATCCATATTTCCAATATATGAATATAAACAATTATTTTTTCTTCGTAGATGAATAATGTGCTTCTAGAGAAGCCTTTACAAAACATTTCTTCACGTAAAATAAAAAAAATCATCGAAAATCGTCGATCATCGAATCATCATCTTCATCGAAATAGATTATTTCTGGTCATAAGCCGACTACATCGACTCAATGTTATTTTAAAATTTTCACTTTCATTTGCCTTCTTTTTTGCTACTTTAAGGCAAATAAACATACACTATTTTTGGTTACGGTTCATTTTTTCTGGAGGTTTTAAGGACCTATTTTGCAAACTTTTCATCTGAAATAGGTTATTTTTTTACCCCTTTACACAAAGCAAATTTATTCTTTGCCATATTAGTTATTGCAACTTCATTTTTCTTCTATTCATTTCATAAACACCAAACATCCTTTTAGCAAACTGAATAACTTTGCATTTGAAACCAGCAGCGTATTTGCTTCGTTTGTTAAGATCAAACGCACTTTTAAAAGGAACATTGGACCAAATATATTTCAACCAAAGCAAATACGATTTACTGAAACCTTTGATGTTCACTTCAAAAACATGGCTTCAAATAATTGAAGAAAGAGAAAATATCTAACTCTTAATTCGGAAGTGCATTCCTATCCCTGAATTGTGCCCTCCTTTTCACAAAAATCTATTTAACATTCTTGTGCTCTTTTGCAATGAATACAATCCAGCCTGTTTTCAGAATAATTTACACTCTCGAAAATTCCCCCTCACCCTCATACATATCATTCTCCATATCGCTTGTCAGTACAGAATAATAAAATTGCTCAGAAGTCGGGAGAAATCCTTCGAATGACGAATGAAAGAGAGAGAGTATTGTGCATGTGCTTCTTTGTAAAGTAACAGTGCCCATTATATTCCCAATACACCTAAAAATTTTAATCTGAAAACACTGATGCTTGCTTTACTGCGAAATATACTATCTCTCTGTGAGTATGCGTGCGTGAGCGTGACTGATGATCCAAAAGTCAACACAAACTGTAAAAATTAATAGTTCACGAAAAAATAAAGATAAAAAGCTTCGGATAGAGAATAAATAAATTTTGAAAGAAATAAAAAAAAATGCTTCAGTAGCTAAAAATATTTAGAATAACACTTCTTTTTGAATATACGTTCTATCATTATGCGTAAAATCATCGTAATCGATATATTCACGCTTATTTGAATAACAATTGTTAAATGTAAGTAGGCTGAAAACTTTAAATAATGTTTAAAGAATTTCAAAATCAAGCAAATGTATTTTTTCAACCTTTTGAATTATATAAGTTGTTATAATATATAAAAAAATTACTGAGATGTAACAAAAAGAGTTAAATTTGAACTAACTGTAAGAAAATTTTAAACTAAAATCATTTTTTAAGAGTAGCACAGCAATTATAAAACATATAAAATCTCCATGTAATTTTTCATGAAAATTTTTTGTCTAAAATAAAAATGTATTTTAATTTAATTTATGTAGTAAGACATTTATACCATTTCTGAAAATGATTTTTCATGTAAAATATATTACAATAATAAATATGTGTCAACAAGTTGATTAAAAGCATCAAAATGACGGATCAAGTGAAACGTAATATGTTCGCTTTTCCTACACATAGTCAACGTTTTGTGAAAAGCAGATCGAGTGAGTTGAGGAGAATTTGATATTTATTGATAATTCGTATGTGTCAAGAGATCCCAGAGGAGTTGCATTTCATTCGTGACTCTGAGACTAATTCACAGATCTCGAAGGATATAAGAGGAGATTTGTTTCCAAATCAGAATGGTGAAAACATGAACTACTGGATTCTCCTTGAGGATTGATTTCATAATCATTTGAACACTCTAGAAAGGTTGTCCATTAACGGAAAAAAATGTACATGAAATTGTAATAATATTATTAAATCAAGGGAAAAAATTTGAATAAAACACAGAATATTTTAAAAAAAAAAAACTCTAAGCAGTTACATCTTGTATATATATATGAAAAATATCTCTGAGATTGTCACATTTTGCGATTTTGCCTTTCATCTCTTCAGTGGGTCGATAAATGAGTACCAAGCTTGCTTAGGAACTTAACACTGGGGGTTTCGCGTCAGACTGACTATCTGACTGGAACATCTGCTCATGCACTTCAGGACCCAAGTTTACGTATACTGAGTTGAACACAGCAGGCTTGGCCCTCATGGGCTGTCGCGCTACTGAGTTAAGTTAATCTTTTTAAAGAGGAATCACTAATAAACCTATCAGAATAACGTTTTTAATTCTTTAGAAAAAAAATAAAATGAGACGAATTTCAAAATATCGTATTCGGATTTATGAATTAGATATGGTATATATGAAGAAGATTCCAATTTTAAGTAAACATTAATTTTTAAAGTTATTACGTATATATATACATAACTGAAAAAGAATAGTTTAACGCTGTATAACAAACATAATAAAATTTTTTGTACTTAAGTATTATACAATTTCTTCAAATCAGAAGATGTCGCAAAATGCCGCGATATACCGTTTCCGTGCAAGTTCGAATACAATAATAAGGCTAACGGTATTTGGCAACATTTTTTGAACTAGGGATGTATTTTCGTTTGGTGAAATTGTTAATACGTAAGTAACGAATGATGTTTATGTTAATTATTCCTGTCGGTAAGTATTTATCTCAATACTAGTAAGGGATAATCATTTCTGGCATTTAATATAATGCTTTTTTAAAATTTATTATTACCCTAAATGACTTATTAGTGCTTTCCCTTATAAAAAATTTTTTATTTGAATAATTATAATTCAGTATGGAAACATTCCTTACGTATCATTAACAAGAATTTTATTAAAAATGAGGATTAATGAGCTTATAAAGAATGCTGGTTATTAAAGGATTATATCGTCGACCTATCTCATCAAATCAAAATACGTCACCAAATACCACGATTAACAGCCTATAGTGAAAAAACCATTCGACCCTTTGTTCAAAGACAAACACAATGATCGCAGAATTTGGTGATAATTTCTGAATTGGTGACATTTTTTTTTTTTTTTTTTTGATTTAGCGAAATTGGTCAACGATATAATGCAAAATTACAAATGCTGAATGAAAGAGTGGTATATTCACGCTTCAAAAACCAATTTTAAAAATTCAAATTCAAAATCATTTTTACTCTATTCTCTCAATATTTATATAAATACTAGTTATTTGCAATTTTATTACAAAACATTTACGGGCAACATTTGATGAAAATTTAAGATATAATGGTTTCATTTACATGGATTTTCATGAAACAATTTGAAACGAAAATTCCATTTAAAATACTTTATATTAATAACAAAACAACTAAATAATCATGAGGTTAACGTAAATCTAACATAGATGGCTTTACTTTGAAAATAAAATTTTGGTGTTTATTTTATTATATAACTTTAACCCTTAACTTGGCACTGTTGCATTTATGCAACATATCATTTATTTTAATTTAACAGACTCAATATTTTTTTAATTACCTACAAATCACTTATCTGAAAAAAGAAAGAGTATGTAACGAAATACATGCTAATTTTGTCACTAGATGGAAGTACATTTTTTCCAGAAATCACAACAATTATAAAAATCTTTGATGCCTCAAGAACTGTGTTTTTGCTATAAAAAGAATCCATTATATTTTATGCTTCCTCTTGTTTATTGACGCAGTAAATTACCAGGTAAGAAATTTACACATTTTATGATGAATAATAAAATCTTCATATAAAAAAAATGTTTTGTAATTTACAGCACTACTGCTCAATGTTGCACTTCTGCAAACAAAAAAAATGACTGAAATTCAATTTAAAACTGTTTAATTTTTTTTCATATTTTTCCCTTTTATTATTACTTGGGAACTAGCCGATACAATTTTTTCACATAGAAATTTAAAAAATTGCGAAGTTAAGGGTTAATACTTTTAGACAAAATATACATGCTAATCTGATATTCCTGTTGAAAGATTTTATTGCTAATTCTCTTGTGGAAAATTGCCAAAGAGTTAGTAAAATTAATTCTTCGAAAAACTTAGTTTTGAGACTTTTAAATTCCATAAAAAGAACTTTGTTTACATTCTGTGCAATGTGAAATTGCTTATAACACCTGAAATAAAATATATCATGTTTTTACTAGCATTTAACAAAGCTTTACGAGCATTTGCGTGAATAGGTAAATTTCTTTAGACACAAATTTTACCTTCATAATTCAAAAATAAATTGTGTTGGTAATTTGTTTTCGCATTTTTCATCTGATTCATGAATTTCAAAAAATAATAATAACTGTAGCTGATGATGATTTAACTTTGATGTGATGAAAGTTTTCCAAGTATTTGCTTAGTGTCCTCACTAAATATTTATGGTAATCAATACACGTAAACATCAAATTTCTTATGGAAAAAAGAAAAGTTGCATTTTTTACCCTAATAATTAAAATATTAATTTTTAATTTTGAGTATACATAAATTTTAACCAAATACATAAACTGCTAAATAAAAAACTAGTCTAAAGGATTTAACTAATTAAGGAAACATTCGGTATTTATTGAAAGGATTGAATTTAAGATAGTCTGGGTCAAGGTCGTAGTAACCGAGTGACCTTGTGATGTTTGGCAATGTTTCAAACGAGTTGTGTATTCAAATCTTGATTCGAATCACACAAATCGGCAGAGGGACTAGTTCATGAATTAAATCTTTCGGGGCTAGAAAGTTCTCAAGTTGAAGTGACTTTCATGTAAAGAGGAGGATTTTAACTAAGGTGTTGATCTCGTCATCTGATCTGGTTTCAAAATTACGATGAATATATATTCTGTGGTCAGCGAATCTTAAAGTAGGACGAAAAACATACTGTCCGAACGAAGACTGAATCAATTAATGAAAAATATTTGTTGTTAATTTGTTGTCCAAACAAAATTATAAAACTGCTCAATGTTAGTGACAGCCTAAATAGAATAAATTAATATTGTGCGTGTGTGTATAATGTAATTAATTAAAATATATTTTGGGAAAAATATATTTTTCGTTTCTGGCTGGGTGTTTTGAGAACTAAAGATCTATGTGCTTTCTAGTGACATAATTTAGAACTAACATCAGATGACGAGGTACCCAAAGTAAGGTACCATCATCTCAATGCAGTCATGTTATGATATAGGGTTATCTTAGAAATTAATTTGCAGCAGTTCCCATTGTTTCATATGAGAGTCTTACTAGGAACTAAAATATATTTATTTATTTGTAAGTATATAAAAGAGAATAACCGATTTTTGAGATCTGCCACTCCCACGATGTTTTGTTTCTTGAATTTTTTTGATTTAAAGTGGGCTTTTGAGATTTGACTTTTATATTAAAAGATATATTGAAAAACGTAAATCATTTTTTCATCGTGTTCTTGAATAAATAATGAAATGATACAAACACACAACTCTCCTCGGTTTTATGTCTCCGTTACGTTCTCACAATATCTTTGGTTGTGTGTAAACTCTACTGAAAATTCATCTTCTACATTTTCAACCTTGTTAAATTGATGAATATTGAACCATAGATACATATTGCAAAGTTTGTTTTCAACATTATCAAGTTGATTAATGTTGAAGAATATATATTTCTAAATTATATATTTATATGCTTTCACAACATTATAAGTTTGATGAACGGGGAGTCAAGTATATTTATTCTGATTATATTTTCTATAATAACACACAAAACAAGATGGAATTGTTTTTTTATTATTATTATTGAAGTAAACGTAAAAAATAACTACTGTCTCTTTCCATTTGATTATTTAATGTTTATTTCTTCTGTGATTTCTTTCTAATATATTAACAACAAATTGTGTTACAAAATCTATTCAACTTGTAAGATATTTTTATAAAATATAAATGTCACTTAAAGACATTATGAAAATTGAACTGATTAATTTTGTAAAAAAAGTAATCTTCAGTAAACAATTCTGAATAAAATCCTACAGTGAGAAATAAATTTAACATTAATTGAATGGAATAATAATAAGAAAAAAGTGGACAAAAAATAACAATAGTAGCTTTTTAGGAAAGCCAATATATTTCAGAAATAAGAAAACAATGAAGAATAGAAAAAGGACATCTAATGAAATGATGTATATTAAAAATCTGAAATAATAAGAATATAAGTGAGGTATATTTCTGGTCATAAAATAATTATGTGTCTGTTGAATACTAGTATTATTCCTTTCATTGGTTGGAAATATGAATGGAAAATAACGATGAACTTTCATAAATTTGTAATCTACAGTTTCATCACACACACACACACACACATAGAAATAAATATTTCAAAATACTTCGTTTAAAAGAAGAGTTAAATCGACTAATTTTCATCAAAAGTTATTTTCCATCCTTTTATCCAACTTATTTTCAGCAAAAATCTTTTCAAGAAGAGAAATTGTCACATATATTCCTTTTTTTAACGCCCACTTTTAGGTTTTTACCTTTTAAAGCCTTATCAGATATTAAACTTTATACTCCTACACAGTTTACTCAACAGTAATTTAAAATGTTTAAGGATTATAGACGTATCAAAAGAAAGAGAATAAGGTATGTGGGCTTAAAGTAAACACATTTCACGCCTAATTCTTATATATCCTTTTTGCATGCATGCTTTTTATTAAAAAAATTTTTTAATTTAATTTTACTTAGAATAACATATCTAGATTTCTTTGTAATTTACAACTCCACAAATATAAAGCTGCTGTAAAATGTTTAACTATCTAACGTTATTATGCTTATTTCATTTAAATCCAGTTATTTTTTTTATTCTTTGGGTACAATGTTTAATAATTGTCCGACTTGTTTATTTATTTTAATTTCAATATGAGAAGAATCATTTTTAAGTAGTTTAATTTTTATAATAATATTCAGATTTAATGTATCAGTTTTTTCATTACATTGTTCATTCTAATAAAATATTGAAGGAATAAAATGAAAAAAACATATTTTAGATCAAATAAATTGTATTTTGCCCATTGCCAATTAATATAATTAAACAAGACAATCTTTTTAAAAGTCATACTTCACGGAACTTCGTTGAGGACTCAAGGGGGATTTAGGAGGATTAAAATTTTTAGCTTTCTTTATTTTATATTTTTTGAACAATAGAGAGCTAATTAAAATTTCTCCTAAACATCATTTCGCAGTGAATATCTTTGAGTGTGATAGGATTAGAGCTTAAACAAAAAAAACATAAAAAGGAAGAAAGTAATAAATTTTTACAAAAATTAGATTGTTTCTTTTTTTTTATATTTGGATTAAAAATAGATGCTTGTGCGAGTATCTCGTTTTTGGAACAAGATTCTATTTTAAATTAACGAAGCAAAATAGATGGATGAATCTATTGATGTTGCCGAATTTCTTTTTTTTTTGTCTTTTTCAAAACGATGTTGAATTATTATTATACATAGTTTTTGTTTGGATTTCCTTTAATTAAACGAAATAAAAGTAGAACCACTGTAAACCGTATTTTGATCGTCATGATTTTTTTTAAGTAGTCAAGAGTTTCCATGACTAAAACGTAAAAATGAAGTAACTTATTGAAGGGTAAACGTACTTTAAGTTTCAATTTCTTTTACAGAACAGATACGTCTTAGAATCTCTAAGTTTCTTCGAGCCTCGCGCGATGTTCCTTATTCCACTTTAACATAATTTCGTTTTGTTACGATAAATTTTGAGATTATAGAAAAATAATTTTAAAAATTTGGAGTCTCTAGATTTGGAATAAAGTAAGACAGGTACTTATAAACAGTAATGGTAATCTCAGGAAGAAAGAACTAAAAGAAAAAAAAGAACATTCACGAAGAATTTTTTTAGCTGCAAATTATTGAAATAAAATTGTAGTAGTTATTTTCTTTTGCAATAAATTTTTACTTAATTTTTTAAAATAATGTTATTTATGTTCTTATAAAAAAGTGCATCGTAGCATTTTATCATAAATCAACACAATGTTATTCAGATAAAATTAATAAAGTAAATTGATATAATAATATTTTTAAGTAAAAGAAATTTCCCTTAAATATATTATTGCACTTTATTTTAAGAAACATTAATTTAGAAATGGAGGATATTTTAAAAAGCTCTTAAAACTTTTAATTGTATATAAATTCCTCTTATAGCTCTTTAAAATAAATACTTATCTTCTTATTATTTGAGAAAAATAGTGTTGAAATATATGAGTACATCCATACCTCACTAAACGGTCTTCTTTGTGTCGTGTTCTTTTCGCGATCACGGAAACTAAGTGATGATGGTCTGGAACTTGTGTGTGGTATTTCATGAATTTGATTCCTGGTGCTGCTGAAGACCCATTGTCTGGATGGGATGTTGTACGTTAAATCTGTTGAAGCTCAAGTGAGTGAGTGAATATTAACGTCGCACTGTTCAGCTACACTAGGGCCTTCGGCGACGGACCACGTAACTTTGAACCATGGTCAAGTGACGTGGAGGACACCTGAGATGGCACCTTTCCTCTCCTAACTACCACACCAACGAAGGGACGTTTGAGCTCTAGACAGATTTAACGTGTATCGCTCCCCTACATGGTGGGTCTTTAATGGTACTGGGCTCGAACACGTGACAAGACCAACCACGATCCGATACCTTGACTACTCGGCTACCGCGGCCTTGTTGAGGTTCAAAGTTCTCTCGTTGATATGGTATGAAAGTTAGGAAATGAGTGTTTGAGGTTTGAGTTTGAGGTTTTTTGGCGCAAGAGTCAATTCTAGCTATGCTGCGCCAAACATTTCTACGTATCTGTGATCTAGACGTGAAAAGAAGAAAAGAGAAAATTGAATGACAAGAAGGAGGGTCGAAAATAGAGAAGGATCAGTAGGGTAACCCTGAGTACGTGAAACCCGTGTTTACCAAAGACAGCAAACCCTTGGGAAAAGGAAAAATTCACTAGGGCACCTCGGGCACGTAAAACCCGTACTCACCTAAAGAAGGTGAGCCCCCTGAAGGGGAAGGAGATGAGGGTGGCAACTCCTGTGTGTATTGTGTGTGTGTGTGTGTCGTACTAGTCACTTGAACTTGATCAATGAACGAGGTCAGTTGTCAATAACCCTCACATTGCTTTAGAATGCGACGTTAATTAGCACTCATTTATACGGTTTTCGCTGTAACGGAATTTTTTTAATTATCGCCATTTTTTGAGGAATTTTATAGAAAATATAAAGAATAAAATGTTTTATGGACCAAAAAAACTGTTATTTTATAAAAATAAAATTGTGACTCATCAAGTTGAATTTATATAGGTCTGAATCGAAATAACTTACTTCTGATACGGATTTTAGATATGCGGCCCACTTCTTCAGAACGTATCTAGGCTGTAAATTAAGGTATGGATGTACGGTGAAATTTTGTAATAATTATAATTTTAAATCTAAAATCATATGTTGCCAAAATACTATTTTTACTTTTTTTTTTCGAAGTATATCTCTTTAGAAGATTTGTAAAATGTGACTCAATTAGCATAAATTTGATAATAAAGGTAAAAGTTCCCCTCGAAATAAAATAATCCTTTCACAATCTAATCTTATGTGTAGGCTTTGTCATCACAAAACGAATAAAATGCTAAATAAAGAAGAACACAAAAACAAAACTTCCTTTTTTTTCCGTCCACTACTGTTATTAAGAAGGAAAAAAAAATTCTCAACGGGATTTCTTGATAAACTTTTGTAATTAAGGAGACATTTCTCACTGTGATACATTTCACTTTTACTTTCAGCTTTAAAGCCTTTCATGTTTCATACTTTGTTAAATGTCTTTCGACTCAAACTTCGCTTGCATCGATTTTAAGGCACTGAAGTGAAATGGACTTTAATTAGGGTGTGCCATGCTTCAGTAACTTCAATCATTGCTCTCATATATTAATTAACTTTTAATTAAATCGAAGAAGCTGAGAATTTCCTGTTAAGAATTCAGGTTTGTATTCGAATTCTAGATTTTCCATGTATTCATTAAATCCTAAATGAAGTCTCCTCTTATTTCACAAATGTAAAACTTTGTAAAAATTCCTTTCTTTTAAAAATACTTCACATACAATTTAGAATGAAGGATTTATTAGTCTGTTCTAGTAAAATGAAATAAATCGAAACAGTTTGATATATCTCTTGAAAATATTATTTAACTTCAAAAATTTCTTAAATAATGTCTAGAATTTATTACATTTGTTGCATGAACCAGCGAATCAGTTTTGTGATATTATAACCAAGCTGACACATTCCCTACTTTCATCTGGAATTTAACACTAGAAAGACTGAAATTTAGTATATACCTATATTGCCCAAAATCGGTCAAAATCACTGCATTGTGAAAGAATAACTAATGTGTAAAGAAATTTATTTAAAATTATTTTTTAATATTTTTTATACTATTTACAGTCATATAACAAGTTGTTAGTAAATATTAGCCATAAAAAAATTTACTTTACTTGGGAAAAAATGTATTCCATAAAATTTTAAGAAACTGTGTCATTATATACGTAATTGTTTTTCTAATTGAAATTAAAAAGCAGTCAAAATGACTTCTTCGGGCAATCTAGTGTTTTAAGGACTTAAAATATTGATACTATAATCCTTGGGATTTAACGAACCATTTAAAAGGGACTGCAATAAAAAATACATATAAACTTACTTCCATTCTTTCACGATCTTCCTAAGCTTTGTAATGATATTTTGACATTCTAAATTTTCTCACATGCAAGTTGTCATTTTAGTCTTAATTGAAGGCTCAAAATTATGAAAGTCTATTTCATTATCTAAGTAGCTCTAGTTAGACTTAATAAAATGTTCAATTTACGTCTTTTTTGTATCAATTTAATAAAATATTATTCGTGCAAATTGATAAAAGACTGAATTTCTGTCTGTTTTAAATTTTTATAGATTATATTACTTTAAACTGGAAATTAAAATAAACAAAGGTTATAACTTTAAAATGCATTTCGTGTTAAAAAAAAATACGATTATCTCAGTATTCAGTAACAAAACTTCAATAATTTCGGAAAGAATATATATATATATTTTCTGTACAAACTACTCAGTCGTAATTTACGCTCTGGTATATTAGAACATAAAATATACTGTATCTTTCCCCCAATAAAAGCCTAGAAACTGTAATCAATTTCGCTGTGTAAATCATGGCTGAAGATGACGAAGTATGTGTCACTGGAAAGAATAATAAATGTGGTATTCCCACAACAACGTTGAAAAATTGTCTTGAAAATTGTAAGTAAAATCGAAAGATACTTGATTAGAAAAAATGCGATCCCTTCACCCTTCCCTACCATCACCACACCCGTTATAAATTTGAAATTTCTGATAACACAAATTAAGAGTTTCAATGATAGATCAGTATTCTTAAGTTTTCCTTCAGTGACAAATTAATCCTTTGCTGTGTATGTGTTAGAAGCAGTTAGTGACGCTATTACTTTTATGAAAAAAATTAGTTAAAGGTGTTATAGTTCTTTTTTCATAAATAATATTTAAGCGTATTTGTGAAAAGGTTTTTAGTTCCTTTAATTTTTTTTTAAAAAAACCTAAGTTACATTATATTTCTGATGAGTTATTATAATCTAACTTAAGTTATATCAATGCTTTAATTCTGTATGATGTTTGTTCATTCAATATGGCCTTTAATCTTAGTACTTTTTTGTTAAGTTGGATATGCACCCATACTTTGAATTACAAAATATATTTCATGATATAATATATAAAATAAATAAAAAGATATATTTAAAAAGGGATATAGCTATTAGGATTTGTTTAAATATTATAAGCAGAAGGGGCAAAATTAAATAGCTTAGATAAGCTAGCTTAACACTGCTAAATATAGTAACTAACTTATTATGTTTAATGTGCTAACATCACTTGGCCATGGTTCAAAATTACGAAGTCCGTCACTAATAGCGTAGGTGAATATTTAGAGTGATATGTTAATATAATGCAACTCTCACTGTCATTCTGTCTAACATACAAATTAAATTTTTTGATATTTCTGTTTTTTAAGTACTGTCTGCAATATTGCCGGATGAGTTAAATATATCACTTATTAACTTAAGATGAGGTTTTCCCCATTATTTATTTGATTCGACTTTATTTTGAATTACTTCTCTATTTCTCTCTTAATATATATGTGTATAGTCGGACCTCTATTTAACAAAGTCGCTAAACCCCCAAAAAATGTTCATCATGTGGAAAATTCGTTAAATAGAGGTTTGTTAAATGGAGGTCCTATATATATATATAGAAAGAGAGAGATGTTTGTATTTATGAGCTCGCTTCATTTCAACACCGTTCAACCTATCACTATGAAAATTGGCATGTATATGTAATTTTTTGTGCCCTCTTTGTTGCAGCTCTTCACCAGGTGGCACGATAGCATATCAATTTCTGCATCATTCAATCAATCAACAAGTTGCCAACATGGTTGCCAAAAATGATGCCATTTTGTCTCTATCTCCAACATTTCGCTATGTTTCCATCAAATCGCCATTATAATGTAAGGAATGGCATTGCTTGCGCGAATATTACAATTTTAACATAAAATAATTACTACATAAAATTTTTTTACGTGTTACCCATCCAAATATAAATTATTTACACTATTTTAAGTATTCATTACACAAAATTTATAACATTATGTTACTTTTGTTGAGCAGAGATCAGAATATGAAGGTGTTTTCAAAAATCGAACCACAAGCGAGTTATGGGGGTGTTATAAATAATAAAAAAAATCCTTTATATCAGCTATTAGACCTACAGACTTAAAATTTAACAAATGCGAATTTTTGTTCAGCTGAAATATGCAAAAGACTTTTTTTTTGTTTAATTTGCAATTAACGTAAAATCAACTCACTAAAAACTTCTTTATCCTTCAATTTGTATCGTTTAATTTTTCGATTCACCCTTGCGAAGAACGGGTATACCAGCTAGTATATATATATATATATAGAGAGAGAGAGAGAGAAAGAGATGTTTCTAAAATGTTATTTATATACTACAATCTTTTCTGCCTTATTTATTGAATTTCAAGTTTTTTCATTTAAACTCCATTTTAATTATTATAATTTTCTCAATACCATTTGTCAATAAAATATTCATACAATAAAAGGAAAACTATAAAATACGAATATGCAATCAAAGGTTTTACAGTCTTATTTCAATTTATTACATAAAAAAACGGTTTTTCACGAGATTTAAGCAATCAATACTTTATAGAATGGGCTCAGCCTTTTTCTTGTTTCTTCCAAATTAAAGCTTCCAGGAGCCTGCAGTTTATGTCAGTATTTAGGCACGTAATTTATTTCGAAAGCAGGGGCCACTTGTCACATAAGTGTTGAAGAGGAACAGACTGATTAATTGTCGGAATATCAATAAGAATGTCAACCTGGTGGCATGGTGCCACCGCAACTGCTGCTATTTTTTGATTTGCCCTTTCGCTTACCCAACATTTTAGCCTCTGAAAGTATTGGTTACTTAAGATAGTATTAATTTTATGGCCCGTATTTAATTCCAAAGAAAGAGGTAGTGAAAAGTCTTAGAAATTTTTTAAGTTAAAAATTTGCTAATGATCACAACTAAGGATTTCTTTTTTAAACGATATTTATTTGATAGTAGGGAAGAAATTATATAGATACTTTTTTATTTGAAATATTTGAAACTGAGTGAGAATCTTGTTACCGTATCTATCCTTAAGTAAATAGTATAATATATAATTCCATTCATTTATTGAAAAAAATAGCGATTAATATAAATTTCTCTTTTATTTCTGTTAATAATTTAAAATTCTAATAGAAAGAGTAAAATGTGTGTGATATAAACCCTAATATATGTCGTAACTAATGTGTCCTAAATTTTATAGATGTAAAAAAGCGTTAAAAATTGTTAACTCTCTATCTCATTTCTGTAGTAAAATAAATCAAAATTATAAACATAAATAATAGTTGACTGATTAAACACCCTTTTAAGAATTTAAATAAATATTTTTATTATATGTTGTTTTAGGTTAAGGAAGGAGATGATGTTAAAAGTACCAATCAATTATTCTTTTCAAGGTATTTCAAATCAAACGAGTATGTTTCACCATGAACCTAACTCTGCTTAATGAAAAAACGAACTTAAGGCCATGATTCATTATCTGTAATATTATATAAATGTAGTTTCATGTTGAAGAAATGTGTGTGTGTGTGTGGAGAAACTCACTGTAAAACAAAGAATAAATTTACTTTTAGCTTCTAAAACCATCTTATACTCGTAGAACCATATGTCAGATCCTTAATTACGCGCAGGAATTCTTGATTTCCAAAATCTTTTATAAAAGTATATTTACAAAGAGGTAACAAAAATAAAATAATTATTTGTGAAGTAAATATTCTTTAACAATTATAGAAAGATATAATTTTATCTGTTCAGGTAAATATGTGATACCCCCGTGCCCTGGGGTATCATCTCTTCATCCACACGACCTAGATTTGTAGGAATAAATGATTGACCACTCGAACTCTCCATATTAAATTTAATTTATTACGAATCAATATATATTAATCAATGCAATACAAGTCTTACTAGAAGAAAACTATCAGGAATGATACTACGTAATTATCAATACTAAGTTAAAATAGCACTTAAATCCTACTCACTATCTCTATGATAAATTAACCACTGAATCTTTATCTATAGTAGATTCCTTAACAAGCTAGAGTCCGTTCTATAATTAAACTTTAATAATCAATCTCTTACCGATATCACACGGCGATCAGCAACCAAGCTTTATGTCTTCCTCTTGTATCTACTCTTTTAATATTAATCTTCTATATTTATTATTATCCGACTTGATCCAGCTTCTATTCAACTTTCCGGCTTCTAAGCGACTTTCTCGAGAATGCAAAAGCTCCATTATATATTCATTCACTATATAATCTGCATATCGCGTTTTATTCTTGAAAAGGTTGGATTGAAATGCCATTCTGGCCCCAAAGATTCCCCAAGAGAATTAGTTAGAAGGCGCGATAAAGCCCCGTCACAAATATCTTCTATAAAAATCTATTAAAATTAAAATATTAAATGTTAACAAATACGTCTGCTTTCATGAACATAGAGACTATCATATTTTAATAAGTTTACAAAGTATTAAATAATATATTTTTAAATATATTTAAATCCTTTAATTCTATTCAGAAATATAATCTAAGTTTATGAATGAATAATTTCACAATTTTTTCTTCAATTATCTAAAAGAGTGAAAAAAAAGAGAAAAAAAATGTTTCAAATATTTTATTTGCACTAGTTATGTAAAAAGCAGCATATATTCTTAATGACATTCTCTCTTCTGAAAATTAAACCATCAATACTTATTCATTAAATTTAAAAATGGGAAATAAAAATAATTATTCTGAATTGAAAGTAAATTTTCATGTAATTTAGTGCAATACGTTTTTCTTCAAAAAGTCATGTCTGATATAATGCGAAAATGTTGCAAGAACAACTATAGTAACAATATGTATATAAAATAAACACTTTTATGCTTTACTTTAAAAATTAATTTTACCCTTTTTTATGTGCCTTTTCAGATAAATAATCATTTCATTTTTAAAAGAACATTTATTTAAGCATCGCCATTCTTCTTCAAGGGAAGCGTTGTGATGAAATTCAGAACGTTTGTATAATTTTAAAATGATTTGTTTTTTTATATATTTATGAATATGTTTATTTTTAAAATATTAGAGATACAAGAAATAAATGAATGAATGCATATTGGAGCTAGATTTCCCTTGCACTGAATGGAGACATGTTTTTAAAAAGTCACAAATTATAGAAGTTCTTAAATTTATAAAGCATAAATACATATCCTATATTTAAAGTGGCATTCATTTAAGATACATTTATATATATTTACTTCCATAAATGTGTATACTTAGAAAGTATTTGCAATCTAAATATAAATTGATAAATGTAAATGTCTATATAATCTACTTTGAAAGAAAAGTTATTTAATAAGTTAAAATGGTAAATTTGCATTTAGAATAAATCAATGTTTATTAATCTAAATGAATTGAGAGTCAAAAGTAATTTTATTGGTACTAGCTAACATTTTTTTTTATCAAAGTTGACAAAGTAAAACAGGATATATATTTATTTATATATATAATACAATATACTCTTATTTCTCATTACTCTTACTTTTCTGATTTTGTATTATGTGCAAGAAATCAACTGAAAGACATAAAATTCACACTGTAGAGACAAACATATAGTACTTTTAGGAAGAAGAAATCTTACCAAAAAAAAAAATAAATAAGAAATGCATACAGCATGGAACGAAGCAAAGAAGTTATTTATTTACATTGAAAATATACTATCTTTCTAAAAGGGAGACTTTTCAAGTTTAACAATTCTAAACTTTTGGACAACACTCGTCAAACTATGCCCCTCCTGAATCTTGCCGATTAATCCATCTACCATGAGTAAAGGCATGTTTATGGTTTCTTGTAGCCGTATTATCCGTACGATCTCACTTTAACATGCAGCTAATGTCAGGAAATGTACTTTACTTCTTTTTAAGTTGCCTTTGAGTTGCACATGCAAACTGTACATTTTATTTGCACTCACGTCACCTTTGACATTATGTTCGTAATATTTGCTTGTGTATCTCTTCCTACTGTGCCATACATATATATTTACAGGCTTAATATATTGTAAAATGGTAAAACACAAAATAAATTATTAAGGGGACACAGTGCGATTCAACTGACAAAAATCGGTCAAAAAATCAAATCTAATTTTTTTTAGCTTCAATTATTCTTTATACTCTTTTCTATAACTTCATAAAATTTGAAAGTTATAAATTTAAAAAACACAGAGTTATGATAGCTTTTACGTTCGTTTTTATTCACATCCCTATGGCGTATCAAAACTTTAAACTTACTTATATCAGAAAGATAAAATAAGTAGTTTGTCTTTATTTAAAATGCTAAGGCTTTTTTTCTATTGTGCCTAATGCTTTGAATTTTTTTTACATATTGATAATAGTGTATGTAACAAAAGTTGGTATGTATTTTTGAATCAAAGCAATATTTATTTTTTTTAAAATAATTGAAGTTAGAATTTGCAAATTTTTTAAGGAATTTTCAATAAGGATTCATAAAAAGAAGTATTGCACAAATACCAATCGTGTTATCGCAAAATCCATACCAAGTTCTGTTACAAAATTTTAAGTTTTTTCTCTAAAAAATTAAATGGCTAACATTTTATGAAATTTTGAGCACAAAATCTGTTTTACATAGTATACACACATAGGACGCAACCAAAAAAATTTTTGAAAATCCTTAAATTAAAAATTTTTGCTTAAATCGTACCATGTCTCCTTAAACAAAATAATGTTGAATACCCTTATAATAAGGATACTAATATAGCTCATAAATTTTTTTTAAAAAAATCCAAATAATTTAAGAAATAAAGAAAATTTAAAAGGTAACATTCTCATAAATGGGTGAATAATTTTGAAAAAGCCTTTTAAACATTAGTATACGTTTAAATTCATTTAAAATGTTTTATACTTGGTCTTAACGAAAATGAATTGATTGGTGATATTTTAGGAATTGATTATTTTTCCCGACACTCTTGTCTAGACATTATTAAAGATATTATAAAATCCTTAATTCGTAAATTTGATACGCGAAAGCCCCAAAAAATTTATTAATCCAATTTTATTAATGCTGATTCTTTATTAGAAAATCTTTTAATAATAATAATAATTTTGCCAGTATTTTTTATTAAACATCTGCTCTTTCCTCCAGTTGAAAATATTACCTTAAAAAATTATATCAAATATAACAAAACAAGTAATATAAAAAAAAAATTAAGTCAATTCCTACTCAGATCAACAAAGAAGATTTTTATTTTAGCTACTTTTTATTAAATAGTTACAATTAATATAAATATGTATATACATATGACAAAATCACAACATTAAGTTATTATTAATTTTTATTAATTATCATTAAAATACCAGATTGTCATCCAAAACAGTCGTGTATGTAAATTTCAGTTCAAATAAATACTTCAACACGTGAGAAAAAACCCTTTAAAAGATTTGTTACAAGTCGCCAAAAGGATCACTAAGTCGCCAAAAATGAAGCCAACGTGGTTGTGTGTATTTGTAATTCTTTAAATAATTAGTTTTAATTAATTAATTTTTATTAATTATAATTAAATTATTGTATTGTCATCCGAAATAATCCTGTGTATAAAATTTCAGCTCAATTCAGCGCTTTAAAATGTATTTTATTAACGATTGAAAATTCCACCAAGATAAATAAATAAATATATAGAGATCGTGAGCTAATAGTAGGAATTGAAAAATAGGTATGTTAATCTTTAATTACAGCAATAATTCAGTCCATGAAAGTATAAAAAGATGTAAATGCTTGAGGTTAATGAGTTTATGTTGAACATCACTAACATATACTATCTATAAAAGATTAATGGTTACGTATGAAATTTTCGAAGCGATACAATGTAAGTAAAGGTATGGGCTTTAGGGTAATTATATAGCATTATAAAGTCTTACAATGATATCATTATAAACGACATATTGACACAATTTTAAATAAGTTTATTACAAAATCTGATGCTAAAAATAAATTACTTTTGGAAGTCTATGAATAATTTAAATAAAAATTTTAAAATATTTTTTTAATCAAATTACAAGTTTTCAATCAAGTAACAAAATTTTATGAAATTTTATTACTTCTGATGTGTTATTTGTAAAAATATTAAATCATTATTTAAAATTTACAAATAGAATTCATTATTGTTTTTTTACAGATAAGGTACTTAGTAATTATGTCATTATATGTAAATATTATTACAGAATTATGCTCAACAAGAATTGCCAAAACAACAATTATTTTCATAAATCTGAACTATGGTTTTGGGACATAAACAACCGAGCTTTGATTGTATTTCATATAATAAAAATAATTATAATATTGATTTTATACCATGTATAAAGTATACATCTTTATGTAAAGTATACATACCAAAAATTAAATCTTCATCGTATACTTCAAAATTTTCTATTAATTATATTAAATTTTCAGAGAGGGTTTCTACGGTTTTATTACTTACATTATTACTTTTCTGGTAAATTATCAGAATCTGTTCTACAAAACTTTTTAACTAGTCAAAAAGTTGCACCTTTTATTAAAAATAGTGAAGGTCTGATAAATTTTTAAAAGACAAAGAAATTTACTCCATATATAATTATGATTTTGAAGAAAATTATGATTTAAAAAAATATGTTCTAAATAGTGTTACGTGTGAAGTTTCAAAATGATAGTACTGTCATTAACTTAGTTCTCAAAGAAAATCACTTCCTAATTAAAATGGTTACGTGTATGTAAACAGATTAAAGTTTTGTTTAAATCTTCCAATACTTAGCTAATTCATATTAATGAAAAACAGCATATTTATAGTAAGGATTTTTATCTATGTAAATATATTGATGATTTAATTATTTTTGGTAAGAAATTGATATTCCTGTTATTGATTTTTATCCTACTTGCTTCAAACTTATTAAAGTTAACAATAACTAACTTTCATCAAAATATTCGGATATAACTTTATAAAATATAAAATATGAAATATGAAATATAAACCATAAATTAAACTTCAATATTTTTGATAAAAGGGACGCTTTTTATTTTAACAATAAAAAAAAGTTCCATTCAAGAATAATAATATTCATATATTAATATATAGGAATACGACACGTAACAATGTACAACATAATTATTATTCTATTATTAAAAAATAGCGATAAAATTAGTAACTAAAAATACTAAATTTTATTTTAAACATGATTGTATTATTTTAATATTGACATCTAATTGTTAAATATTTACTTCACTTATTCATAGATGTCACTACCAATTAATTTGTATTGATATTTATCCAATTTTGTTACAGTTCATTAATTTTAATTCTTACACTTTCTCTTTTTTTTAAAAATTAATTTAAAATTTTATCTAATTTGTCTTAATTTTTCTACTATAATATGCTGTTCATTTCCTTAAAGCAGTGCTTCTCAAACTTTACACATTTGCGACCCAATATTCAATCATAATTTTCATTACCCCCCCTCCCCCGCTCTATACAATAACAATGTATAGAATACAATAATACTATACTTTGACGCTAAAGCTACAATACTACTTAAACTTCTCAAATGCCACCGGCGTATATAAATGTCTCGCTCAGCCAAAGCGTTAATTGCCCTGGACGTATATCTACGTCTTTCCGAAGTGCGATCTTTTCTGTCCACTGATGTCCATAAAATTATTCTGAAGACTTTGGAAGGCAATAAAAGGACCTTGACAGTGTTTTCTAAGGAATTACTTATTTCAGAGAATTTGCTTATTTATTCCTTTTCTTCCCTTCCCCCAAGTTTGCGTGCCTACGTGGAAAAAGATAGCATTGGAGAGCGAATCGTATAAATTCTAATCAGCAATCAAGGGATTAATTATAAACCGTACAAATTATCAGTATAGGTGATTGTGTACATACTTTTATGTATGAATTATTAAGCTTGTTTTTAACTTAGTAATGTCAAATGAATTATACATTGTACATACATGTAATACATTGTGTAATACTGATAAGTGTATTATATCAGTATAAATGTCTTTTTATTTTTTGTTATGTCAGAATGTAATTTGTTTGTTTATTTTCAGTAAATTAATTTTTTAAATAATCTTCTGTTTTCGACTTTTCAATATGCTCGCATCCCGTTCACCTATAGTAGCACGCCCCACAGTTTGAGAAATGCTGTTTTAAGCAATTTATTGATAAAATTAAATTTATTTCCTTAAATCCAGTACTGTGATTTCCTGTGTTGGTTCCTTGTCAAGAGGTTAGATTTCTTTATCGATACCCTTGGCTTTCTTTGATACTACCTACTCTAATTTTACTCTACAACAAAAACAAAACAACTAATATACTAATTAGTATACAAACTAATTTCGTACTTTTAATTATTTTAAAATATTTCTATTTAAATAAACTACTTTTTTTATACTATTGGATCACAATAACTTTGACTTTTACAAATTAATTTAAGTAATTTTCGAAAAACTACTCTATTGCTAACTGCATTTTTTCTATTCTAAATTTTTTTTATTTCAGTCCAGTAATATAGATAAATGAAGTTGAATATAAAAACTTTGCTTAACTGCAATATTACTATGATATATATTATTACTGCAACTGTTTTACTTATATATCTTGACCTGTACCACTATGCCACTTTTTTGCTTAGTGTTTTGCTTAAAGGTATAAGTTAAATTAGTATATTATTATCATTATTATTACATAATTTGTATTGTTAATAGAGAATCACATTTTGAAGAAGTGTTTTAAATTAGAAAGAAACACATTTAGATATTTAACATATCCAGAATTAGAAGGAAATTCATTTATAAAAACTGCTGATCAGCTAAATAGCTTTTCTCTATTTTTAAATTGTATCGCAGGAATTAATCTCCATTATAAAGAAGCTTTGTTTGGAAATCATTCGCACATTGGCTTACCACTGGATACGTGCCATACTGAAATCCCCTTTTGAAATTTTCGAGAATGGGTCCCTAAATAAATCCAGATTTACTATTACTCAGTATAAGCTGATTAAAAAGTCAATGGTTATTAATTTTAAGAGTACGAGGCGAATTCCATAGATTTTAAAGTCATATTATCCATATATATTTTTAAAAAGTGTTGCTCATAAAAAAAATTTGTAATCCATTTGATTAAATAGTTAATTTTTTTAAGAATTATTTATATTTTCCTGTTTCTGTCTATTCGAAACCAATAATTTAATTTTCAATTGTTTTTCAATTTTGTAAATAATGCATTCCTGTTAATGTTGGAATGAAGTTAGCATTTTAATTATTTATTTTGTTAAAACTTAATTTAATATTTAAAAAGTATTCCGTCATATTACGAATCTATATAATCTATAACAAGCACAATTCTCTTTAAATTATTCTTCATTATGGTGACAGAGAAACGCGAATATTATGTCCTTTTTGTTTTAAAAAGTAATTAAATAGACAACTTTTTATGTATTTTTTTAAAAAAATAATTACATGTAAAAATTTTAAAAGTAAAATAAAATGACAGCTAAGTTTACTCACACAAACAGAGCATTTTGCTTCATAATTACTTTTATTTGTAATAATGTTTGTGTATCTTCAGTGTAACAAAACATTTAGTACAAAACCCCAAAAAAGATTGAAAAAAAATGTATTATTTAACTTTTTATCTCAAAAGTACATACATGCCACTGTGGTAGAAATAGTTGTAGTCATATCGAGTATATTCATTTAAATCATGGTTTCGAGTCATTAGGCAAGTAAACACCATTTGTGTAGCATTTTCGGTACATTTTAAATTTGTTGAGGCTTAAAGCTCGAAATTTTTCTTGAAAGAGTGTGTAGAAATTCGGAAAAGGGAATATCAACTCAGGGTTTTTTTTTTTTTTTTTTTTTACTTTTTTACCATAAATCAAACTTACGAGATCCATTACCTAATTCCTCTCTCTCTCTCTCGTATCACTTCTAAGTGCCACTTTATTATTCAACTAAACAGAAGTTATATATAATGATGGTAAGTATTTTCATAATGCCATCGAAACGATTTATCGGTTTTATTGTAACCAATTATGTTTGGAAAAAAATTATTTTAGCACAATCAGTATTTTATAAGAATATTATAGTTAACCTATTGACAGCTTTATTCTCACCATTGTATTTTATTTTTTATATATTTGTAATCATTAATTACATACAAATAATATCTGATGATTATGTACTACGAAACATTGAAAATGTAACACCAGGAAGAAATAGACAGAAAATTACACAAATTTCAGGTAAGGTGCACTTCACCAAGTAATTCAAACGATGTGAAATGCGCAATTCTCCTTTATATTTTGAGTATGACATAATCTATGGAACTTGAAAAATATTCAATATCCTAGTCATTATTTCTGTTCGAAGAATCCTTGTAGAAATTTGTTCTTGTCTCGGCGTTCTCCTGCGATAGCAGAAAATGCCAGGTCACTGTCAAAGGAAGCAGTTTCATCATACAGATGATGTTGCCAGGAGTATGGGGATTGTACTAAGAAGAGAACGTTATTATAAATGTCAAGACTAAGATGACATTTATCTAAACGAGTTCACTGTACCCCAACTAGAGCAAAAATTCTTGGAACAAGAAAATGGTACAAGTTGTTGGGACCGGGGCTGCTGGTGTAGGCAGAGCTTTGTCTTTCATCTTTGTGGAAAGACACACACTCCACCGATGGCAGTTGGCCTGGAAGAAACTTTTGCAGTAATTTTGCAATACATCCTTGATGGTCTCATACTTATCAGAACCATTGCCTTTCGATTGGTTGCTAGTGAAATGAAATCTTGGCGTCCATTAAAAAGACTGCTATTGACCCCACAACACAAACGACACCGTTCACAACGATGACAGATTAGATCAACGTAGACAACGGAATCATGCCTGCGTCATCTGAGAACACTTACAAGGCTGCGTTCTCAGATGAATTAGGCTTCTTTTTGTCCAATTATAGTTGTTGTGTGCAAGTGTGGCGCCGACATGGTGATGGATTCAACCCAGACACATCTGAGGAACGCTTGACCACCGGACAACAGGGCATCAGGATTTTGTTTCCGCCAAGTAGGTCAATTACCTATTGTTAGCGTTTAGGTCCAACGGTGTACGGATGATGTGTTGAGGCCGATAATACTCCCTTTAATTCAAGGAAGGGGTTGTCTGATGCTCTTTACCAACATGATAACTCCCGACTTCATACTGAACACATCATTACATACGCTCTGCGAGATATATAGATTATTAGAAAGCCCCCATCCTGCCATGTTCCTCTTCGAATTTTAACATGTGCTTCGTGCGCACCATCCGCGATGATCCTACAACCTATTAAGCTCTGCGTCACGAGTACCATTTCAAAATAAAGATATTTTATTATTCGCAGCTGTCTCTCTCTGCTGGCCAATTTTTTTTTTCTAACTTTTTGTGTCCTTTTTAGTGGTGCTGCTTTTTCAATGCCGGTAGAAATTTTGGCCGAGAAATTTCTGTGAATACACAGGCTCGTATGCATTTTTGGTCAAAACTATTATTATTTTAATGATTCCATAGAATAGAAAATTTTAATTTCTGTTCGTATCACTTAAAGTTAATGAAACAATAAAATATTATTTCTAAAGAAAATAAGTGAAATAGAATTTAACTTCCTTACTAAAAAAACCATGTTTTATACAGATATAATATTTCTGTTTATGTTATTGGCTCTGATAGGTTTGGCATAAAACACATAAGTAGTTAATGAAAAACTTACTGCAGTCATTTGATTACCAACACACCTTTGAATAAAACGAAAATTAAGATGCTTCTTTGAGATTTAATTTGTTTTCTGAAATCTACTTTAATGACAAGTCTAGAGCCAAAAAAAATTCAATTTATTTTCTTTACATGAATAAAGCTTTTATTGTCAATTGCTCCAACACATTCGTTTTTCTTAATGCTGAGAAATTAGGATAAAAGGAAAAAGAGAGAGATCTGCTCTTATTTTTGCTTTATAAACGACTTCATTTCATTACGTACTAAATTTGAATGCGTTTGACAATTGATTTTAATAAAATTGTTTCCGTTATAGGGATTTTATTGTCGTTTGTTATATGGCTTCGACTTATTGAAAGTATCAGAAAAAGAAGCCATAAAATCTAGAACGTATGAAATATTATTAGCAAAAAAGAAATGATGTTTTCAAATCTCTTCTTGGTTGAGAAAAATAATTGCTCCAAAAATAATATTAATTGTATAAACATTTTAAGAGCCTATAATGTAATCTTTCATTTAATTTTTTAATTTCCATTAATATTTTATAGAAAGGTTTTAATATAAATAGATAACATTTTTTTATTGTAAGGAAATGCGATATTAATATGATTTATTTCAAAATAAACTAAAAAAAAACTTATTTTCAATCTTACTACATAAATCCTTAATACAGTTGTAAAAAAAAATAAGCTATCTTTTTCTCTTAGTGCCAAATTCGAACCTTTGTTTCCAATTTCATATTATGTTGTAAACTTTAAAATAATTCATTTCGCTTGTTTATTCCAGAATATTTACTTAAATTGTATTTAATTTTTTTTATCTAACCTTTTTAGTACTTAATGATTTTTCTTTTTATGTTAATGCTTCTGGCAATAATTCTTTAAAGTATAAATTTTTGCTATGTAATAAAAGCTCAATACTTTTATCACAGAAATTAGTAGGAATGTGTATCTCACGTTTTTAAAAATTGAATTCTTAAGTTTATTAAAATCTTTTCTCCAATCAATAATTAATATTAATGATTTAGACTTAATCTGAAAAATTCTTTTATGTTTTTTTTTTATTTGGAAAGAAAAAAAGAGTTAATAAAATATCTTTCTTGTTACACAATTTCAATCGATTTTTTTCTACTTGATGAAATGGAATTAAATAGCTCACTGACGATTTAGGTAATTCACATATAACAGTATTTTCATTGTGTTTATCAAATCTTAATAAATTCCAATCATATGTAGATTTTATTCGAAATGAGATGCCCTAATTGGTCATGTTATTAAGTACTCTAAATTTACTTTTTTAGAATACATTCTGTTGTGAATATTTATAGAACTATTTGAACACTAATTTTTACATCCATAGAATATTTTTTACGGTATGTGTGTGGAGATTTTATCATTTGTTCTTTTTAAAAATTTAATTACTTCATGATTCACATTTCAGAACAGAAATTATTTGAAAAACAATTTTTTCAATAAAAAAATTGAAAGTCAGTGCACAATTTGATATCTACATTGCTTGACAATTGCTAAGGAACAGTTGCGTTTTTCGGAATATTTAAGAAAAGACAATGATTGAAACTAAGAACATATTTAGTAGGGACGATTTGCATTTATTGCAGTGCAAAGTGGTACAGATATCGCCACATCGAAAAATTAAGTACATAAAAATAAAAAAGATTCCTTTTGAATGATTTCCAAACAGCCGTAAAAAGTCGATCTTTAGGTCAGAATGATGCAGGCATGAGTACATTAGAAAGAATGTTGACCATGGACCCTAATGCACATTTTGCATCTGTTCTCCATGCTCTATACTAAACTATCCTTGGGGAATATTGTCCCATTCCTGTTCCAGGGCGGTTTTGAACTCTTGCTGTTTCCGGGAAGGGACGGTTCTTTGTGCAACACGTCTGCCAAGACCATCCTAGATATGTTCAATATGATTTAGGCCAGGTGAGTAAGCAGGCCATTGTATACGGAAAATATTTTCACTTTGCAGAGCGTCCGATACCTCAACGCTTCTGTGTGGCCGCACATTATCGTCCATAAACAGAAAGTCTGGACCTACAGCACCCCTATAAATACTAGCATTATCCAGAATAATCTCTGCAATACCATTGCGATGTAACGCTTCTTCGCTGAAAGATGGGAAGCGGTGTTCTGCTTTTATGCATGATGCCTGCCCACACCATCACGCCTGGACTGTACTGATCATGTTCACAAACAAAGTTTTGTGCTTAATGTGTTCCAGGCTCTCTCCAGAGTAATTGGTGGCCAGAATCACTTGTCACACTGAAACGATATTCGTCGGAGAACGTCACTCTAGACCAATTTTGGTAATTCCAACTAACATTTTCCTTACACCAGCTTAATCTCTCTCGACGATGGCGTGGTTCAGTGAGTGAATGAATCTTAACGTCGCGTTGTACTGTTCAGCTACAAGGGGGCCTTTGGCGACGGACTTCGTAATTTTGAACCATGGTCAAGTAACGAGGATTATACTTGAGCTGGCACCCTCTTTCCTAACTATCACACCACACCAACGGGAGGAAGTTTGAGCTCTCGACAGATTTTAAGAGCATAGCACCCCTACACAGAGGGTCTTTAGAGGTACTGGGCTCGAACTCCGTGAACTCGTGATCCGATATTTTGACGACTCGGCTACCACGGCCATGATGGCGTTGGTTGAAGTGGGATGCAACGAACAGGCTTCCTTGCATACAAACCTACTTGATTTAATCGCCGTGAGATGGTTCTTGCTGAAATATACGTACCATTAGCGGTTGCAAGATTTGCATCTATCTGACTAGGAGGGAAATTTTTGTTCCTTTTTTTCCACGAAGGCTACATAGGGATCCTCTATAGATGTGGTGTCTTACTACGACCCTCGGCATGCTTTCGCATAGCATTTCTGTTTTCAGTGACCTTCTTTAATCGTGAGATGACACTCTTTGATACACACATTGCGGCAACTACAGTGGTGATACTTTCAGCTGCTTCCAGTCGTCCAACTGTAAGAACCAAACAGAATTTTTCAGAGAAGAAACTTTTATAACATCCAGCATTATTTTCATCTAACATTAAACAGCAGGAATTTTCGTATGAATCATGAGCTTGAATGCACTGTTTTTTATACAGTTAACAAGTCCTGGTCTACCACGCCCTCTGAACTTGAATTTCCTTTTATTGGTCAGCTGTCTGAAACTCAATTTTGCATAAATAACTAGTTTCTTAGCAATTGCCAAGCAGTGTAATAAAGATAATGATTCTTAAATGAGAATTAACCCTCCGTCGGGGGCGCTGATGGCCTGAGAGGCCAACAAAACAGTTTTTTCATTCCCCTACTACACCCGGCGTCTGAGTGGGACGCCCCTTCCATCAGTTTCCTGGCTCTTAACGGTCGGAAGTCACAGTCCAGTCTTCCCTCAACCTTCACCCTTTTTAATCAGAACCCCTCTGGCTTGTGAGGCCGAGCACGCCCGATTGTGTGTCGACTTCGAAGTAGAATTTTTTAAAGATATTTTTAATGCAATCATTCATTTTACTCAAAATAAATCTGTTCTGTCATTATTTATAGTATGATGGTCCCACATCTAAAAAGACTTTATACTACTTGTGTTTCCAGTTTTTTATCTTTTATGATACTTTGTTAGTCCAATATTCATTTTCATTTTGTGTCAAATTAGCAATTTTGGTTGTTTTAGTTTAAGCTTAATTTTGTTCATTAAATTGGTCCTTTTTCATACAATTTGGTGTATTAACTTTCCTTAGAGCCGGTGTTTTGAATTAAAACGGATTGGGGGAGGGGGAGGTCAAAATATATCTGTGTCATCTCAGGCCGGGTGCGCCTAATTATGTTTCGTTTCACAGGTGCACCAAACGAAGGATTAAATTGAATCTTAAGAACATAATTTAGTGTAAATGTGATACAGGCTCACACGGCTTCTTTGTTTCAAAATTACATGACACTTCACCAGTAGACTTCATGTGGTTTCGAAGAGCATGACTTTCAGAAATTATTATTTCCTACTTACGCAACTCAACTGTAATTCTTATTCTACAATCTAATAAAATATTGCATATTTCTTTTTTATTTCATTACATTAAATGCCTCACAAAAATGTAATTGACACCACTCTAACACTCTAAAATTTTAAACAGTAATTTTAGGATTCCGGTGAACTATTTATTGTTTGTTAGTTGAGAGATAAAATTTCAGAGAAATTTAAAGAACGAATTTTTAAATTTTCGCTTTATTTTATGCATTATTTTCAGTTTCATTAATTAAAAGTCATATTCCAATACAGATGCAAGAACAATTTTAAAAAAGAATCAAAAGTACATGCAACTATTTGAATGCCTTGTACTATAGAAATTTACGGAAAAAGTAAGAAAAGAAAAATAATTAATTCATAAGTTAAATCAAAATTATTTCAATTTAACTTTAAAAGAACATATGACATTCTATCAAGAAAAGTTCTGAATATACTTATTTTCAAAAATGTTCATGTTTTCGTCTTGTTTAAATACCTTAAACAAAGTTTTTAGTTATAGTGAACTGAGAAATTAATGCATGTTCTACAAAGTTTAATAAATTTCATCTACACCTCGAGTAGAGATTAAATTTTGCTGCTCCGTTGAACAAATTCGGGAAATAGAATCTCAGATCCTCTTTCTCCGAGGAAATTTCTTTCAAAATATTCGAAGCGCGAAGTTTTAATTTATTTTTCTTTCACTTAGAATGAAAGTGACAGAATTTAGATTGCTTCTAATAATTTTTAGTCTAGAAAAGGAATGTTAGGAAAATTCTCGCAAAAGTGCAGGGGGTAACCTTAATGAAACCTTAACTCCTAATTTGTTTTAAAATATTACCCTTATACATTATATGGTGTATTACCTAGTTCCAGAAGTAAACCATTTTCTGCTGTGAGAAATAAATTAGATCCTTAGATGCTCCAAGAAGGTTAGAGGATATATATTAGTTACCCCACATTTCAAATGATTTTATTAATCGATAAAGTTGTTCTTATATTAAAATTATTATTCTAATTGAAAGTTATAATTTTTAGTTATATTATGTATGTTTATTACTCATTTTATAAGAACTTTTTAAACGGTTACCTTAAACAGAAATATGCTCAATGAGAATCGAAAAACAAACATAGGGTGTCCGAAAAGTATAACTACAGTTTCAAAAATTAATTAAAAATACACAAACAAAGATTTTCACTTTCGGAATTTTATGTTCCATAAAGAAAAGATTAAAGTTTCTGTTAAATGAAATGAAAATTAGATAGTGCAACGACCCCGTCTTACAACATTTTCGTTTCAAAATGGCTTCACCGCAAGAACATGTGCAAGTTGTAGCATGGTTTATCGAGTTTAAATTTGTAACACATATACAGCTTCAATGAGGCTCCACTACACTGTAATTTGGAATTGAGAAAAAGTTCCCCGGGCAATGGACGGAAAGAGGAAGTCCAATAGCGGGGCCATACAGATTTCTAGACATAACACTGTAGAAGTATCATCTACATAAGCCAGTAATAATCTCCAGACAGTGGTGATCACTTTTGTCTAGTGGTTATGTTACTTGGCTTCGGATCTATAGGTCGTAGGTTCTGTCCATCGGATTTGAGCCACTACATAAGTGACCTTGACACTGAGCTAAGAAAAACGCAACCTTCTTGAAACTGTCGTGGCGCCATCTACTCGCAAGAAGAGCAACCAAAGTCGTCAGACTCATTTGACTCAGCACCTCCAAAAAACACCAACAACACACACGCTCGCCATAACAACTTTTTCGTTCGTTCGCCTATCCACCGATTCACTGATGGGGGAGTATTGTAGTGGTATCACACACACACACATCTGCATAAGCCAGTAACAGCCTCCGGATAATGGTGATCACTTTTGTCTACTGGTTATTTTACTCGGCTTCGCGCGCGCGGATCTATAGGTCACGGGTTCTGTCCTCTGGATTTGCGCCACTACAACACCTTTGAACTTTATCTAGGAATACGTGAAAAACATTGTTTCCCAATCTTCAATTAGTGACACTGATGAAACAAAAATTTGAATTACAGTGACCGTTCGGATTGTTTCTCTTGCAATGCTTCATAGAACATGGCTAGAAATCTCGTATAAACTCGATGCAACTGATGGTACGCATGTTGAAACCATGGAATAAAACATTTTTAAGGTATCCGACTACGTTCGAAACCCTGATTTTGCAAAAGCGTAAAAATGGATAATATTTATTATATTTAGTGTCATTTAGATTACAAAATGTATATAAAATTGGTTTAAGAATAGTATTAAAATAAAAAATTATTTAAATACAATACTTTGACAAAAAATGAACATAGAATGACCCATTTTCAAAATATTCTCCTTTTGTGAAAAATGCTTCTATTATAATAATATTTTGCCTGTATATAGCTCAGACCTCTGTATAGAGGCTCAACTAAAATTTTTGAAATATATAACTTAGAAGTGGGTTTATCCATGTTTTACGACAACACATGGGCGAGATTTTAAGAAAAAAACGTCGATAATTATTTCAATTGGTTGTAACTCTGAAAATAATGTGAATTTTTCAAAAAAAATAGTTCAGATTCTTTGGAGAAGTCTTTACTTCATATAAGCAAAATATTATTATTTTAGAAGCATTTTTTATAAAAGGAGAACATTTTGAAAAAAGGTTATTCTAAGTTAATTTTTTGCCATAATATTGTATTTAAATAATTCTTTTTGGCAAAATGTCCTTAAAGCAATTTTATACATGTATTCTAATCTAAGTAACTCTAAATATCAGGAAAATTACCCATTCATGCGTTCTTTTAAAATCACGGTTCCAAATGTTAGTCGGATACCTTAAAAACACTTTTATATTTTCTTTATGGAACAAAAAATCGTAAGTGAAGAGTATTTTTTTAATTAATATTTGAAAATGTAGTCAAACTATTCGGACACCGGGTATATTTGTAATGAATTAATAATTACCTAATAGGCTTTACGCTCGACGGAGCCTAAAATAATAATTATGAGTTGTCACTTCCTTACTATGTCAAGAATCTCTCATTAGGTTATTCCTTTCTTAAGCGTTTCCTTTTAATAAAATCATATTCACAAATTTTAATCTGATAATGATTTGAAGAGTCATGATTAATATCATTAACTTTTCAACTTGTGTTACATTACATATTTTAATTTTACACTTATCTGATTCTTATGTATTCTACGTCTTGAAGGACTTGAATGTTTATTAATCTAATTAGGGAAAGGTATGAAAATTAAGTTACTAGCATTTTGAAATTCAAATATGCAGGTTTGGGAATATTCTTGACAAAAATTGTCATTTTTAGACGAGAAATTTTTATACGTACTTAGTTTCGAATTAATTATTTAGTTGTAGGAATGAGTCATAACACATATCTAAAATAGTATGTTGTCCATAGATGAAAAGAAAGACAAATTAGACATAATCTAACTTTTTCAGTTAATAACCTTTCCTTAAATTCCCTGTATGAGAAAATGTTCAAGCACTGAATATTACTATAGTTCTTATGATGTAAAATTATATTGATACTCTTACCTTTTTTTGGAACTCACACATATTTCTCCAGAAGTTAATTTAAGCTTAAAAAAGCTATAGGCTGCATTTCAACTAATTTGCATTTAAACTGCTAGTTTAAGAATTTATTAACACATGTACATAGTTCTAAATACAATTATGTTATTATTTTACTAGTATTAGGTCCAAATAAAGAAATAATATAATGCGTTTACGTTTGTTTCTTATTTTACGATTTATTTTAAGCATTTAAATGTCTACTGGAATCCATGTTTATTGTAATTTTAAAATCGAAAAACATTACATTAATAAAAACTCCTTTCCTTTTTACAATGCGAAATCCACTTAAAAAAGTAGAAACTGGCTTTGGAAATTGCTTTTATCATGTTTTTTCCGTTCAATTGAATATAAATTAATAGACAACTATTGTACAAAATGTTGATAAAAATACAAATGAATAAAAATGTTGAAATTTTGAATTCAATCGTTTCTTACAATGACCCAAAGAAGAAAGAGAAAATATAGGGAAGAGATCTTTAAATATAAATCTAATTAATTTAAATTTTATATTTTTAAATTAAGATTTAAAAATTCTGATTTTTTTTCTATTTATGAATATATTACGTTTGAATAAGTTTCGGTTCTGCTCTACTTGATTACCTTACACAAAAAGATATTATTTTAAATGCGTGTATCAAATTTTATTTTAATTAAGAAATCGTTAATGTTCGTGGATGCTTTGACAGTACAATTTTCACAACAAGAAAATAAACCTAAGAAAGTTAGGCAACTAAAAGCGTTTACGTCATGTTTTGACGCGAAAGACTTAATTTCCGGCATACTTATTCAATTTCATTTCCATTCTGCCAAAAGCTCTGCTCTTTTTCAATTTCCCAGCTCACAACAAAGGCAAATCTGCCTCATCTGACTCGTAAAATCCCGGCAAACGCGCTTAGGTTTCTGCAAGACAAATCTACTATTTTTCTAACACCAACTTTTACAAATGAGCCTTTGAAAAAAGTTCGTTGACAGATTAAATATTAAAACGTTTTTGGTGCTGACGTTGAATAAAAATAGCACTTTGTAAGAGCTAAAGCAAATATATTTTTTTACCATAATTCCTAACTGGGAATTAAATGCGCGACTTAATTGAGCAAGAAATTAACTTTCATTCTCTGTACGAAGATTTATCTAATAAGTGAGGACTTACTTTGAAAGCTTTCAAGCAGAGTATTTAAGAGAACAATGAATTTTAATAGGCCTTTTAAAATAAATTTCATGATTTCATTCCACATTATTAGGGCATATTCTTAGTTATGAAAATGAAATAATTTCTAGCTTGCATAGTACTAAAATTAAATTTAGGGTGTAAATGAATATTTTGCCAAAACTTTTTTTAGAAGCTTCTAAACAATAAAATTATTTTTTTTTTTTGAATAATAAAGTGCAGTGTTTTTTTTCAAAAATGAAAGAAACATTGTTATATATGTTTTTTTTAAATATATTATGAAGAGAGTTTTAATTAAAAACTTATACAATCTTGAACTTAAACAAAAGTTGTAAAATGTTATTAAATATATGAAAATAAATTTGGATAAAAAGTAATAAAAATATTAAATATTTTTACTGCATTTAGTTCTTGTATTTTTTTTACTATATCATCAGAAACAACCATTTATACATTTTGGTTGGCCTTTTTAACCAATTGTGTTTGTTTTTTACTTTAGATTCCCTGCTTCTTAAATTTAATAAAGCAATAAACCGTAACATTTATTACAAAAAGAATAAAATTTATTACAACAACATAATAAATCAAATATCTTTATTTCAAAATACTGTATGATAACGGCTACTCTTAGTAGACATTATTCTGTACTTTTTACTGTCAATATTACTTATATAATACGTAGGAAGCCTGATTATGTTTTTGTTTGCCTAAATATGAGTAAATTCAGAGGAAAGTTTTAAGAAATGTTTTGAATAAATGCGGTGTATTCTTGCAATTTTTCAGTAATTTTAAATTTAAAAAATAAATAAAATTAAATAATCTATTAAGCGGTATATCTTATAGATTTTTTGATATCTTACCGAGGTATATTTGTCAGGTTCGAATTCTGTGTCATTAACAAACGACTAAAGGAAATAAGTTTAAAGCTACACAATACCCTACAAATTTTATATAATCAACGTATTTTTTTGCATTGTCTTGTGGCTCATACTATTGGGAAGCTTTCCACCAAATTTCATATTTGATAACAAATTAGTTTTTAAGATATTTGAAGTTTTTTGAGGTTTGGTTTTGGTTTCGGTTCCATTTTAAAGCATCTTTCAAATCTTAAATTGAATTAATTAAAAAAATTAAGTATAATCAACTCTTTCAGTGTAAAATGTTTATTAATTTCAATTTTCATTACTAAAATCATTTCAGCTTGATTATGTGTTGAATTTTTTGAGTCCTCATAGTTACTTAATTAAGATTAATTTCAAGGCCAATTTGTGCTTTAAAAAATACTTTTTCTAACTTAGAAGCTTAATCATTAATTTTTTCCTGTTGAGAAAATGCCATCGCCAAAAAGGTTCTCAGGTTGCTTTGAGAAACAATATTTCGATGAGATGAATATTACTGAACATGATGTATCTAAAAATCAGTCTTCCTTCAGCTGATACTGCACTTAGACTACCAAATACAATTCTCAATTTAAGTATTGCTGATAAAACTGAATATTTCCTTAATGTACCAAACTACATAATAATAAATATATTTTAATACTACATTTTAGTATTTTAAAGTCGTGTAACAAGAACTAAAACTTCCTAAACTGCCCCGATTTAAAACTGAAAAAAAATTAAGTTTTATGGACAAACCTGGCTATTTTTAGCTTACGTTAATATCATTATTATTTCGTACATAAATGCTTTGTGTTTTAAAACTTCTGTGAAAATATTAGCTTAGTATTAAGCTGAATAAACTATCGCCGTAACAAATACTATCAATATTATGCAAAAATATATTTTGAGTTAATAAAAATATTTGCAGTCATATTTAATTAAAATAGGACTTTTTTGTAGAACATACATTGGAAAATAACATATTAAAAAAATTACAGCTTTACTTGCGTTATAATTTTTTTGTTTTATGCTTTTACAAATTTTAAATGAGTTTTTCTCAGACTTCAATTTTAAAGATATAAATGTTTTCTAATCCCTAAGGCTTTTTTACGTTCAATAAGAGACTTGATATTTTTATATACTCCCAAACGTATGTTCTATAAAAATTAGAATGGATTTAGGGCTGAGATCTCTAGTTATTTTTTTAAAAATGTTAAAGTTAATATATTAAAAGTTTTCGTGTTTTTTTTCAGGTTTATTTAATAAAATAATTATTAAAAATCAACAAGGGGATAGATTTTCCTACACGTACTAACTTTTGTTCGCAATAATCTATGTAATATAACTAACACGAGATGAATAAAAAATTTTATAAATTGATCATTTTATAAAAGCTTGCAAAAATTTCAAAAATTCATAATTTCTTAAAATTGTAAAATAATGGCTGGTCAAGCTGACTTTTTACTCTTTTAAAATCAACTTAATAATATAATCTAAATATAAAACATAAATTATTTTTACTGTTACTGTCTCCAAAAACCATTTTGAAAAATGGTACTGCGTCGCCTAAATCATAGATAATTAAACTGAAAACTCTATTTCTTACAATCATGTTATTATAACCATCTAAACAAGTTTCTTTTCATCTTTATCATAAATTTTTCAATGTGTGTGTGTGTGTGTGTGTGACAGACTTAAATTTAAAATTATATAAACTAAATTTATAATGTTAAGAATACTCAACAAAAGTACACTATCTTAATATTTTTAAATAAAGTTAGAGAACTCATTTTAACATAATTATATTCTCTCTCTCTCTACTTACACTATACTTTTGAAAATCTTCTTCTCTTTCATTAACAGATTAGTAATTAGATATTGCTTAAGATTTAAAACTAGCAAAATCTATTTGTTTTTCGATTGAGTTAGGTAATTTAGGATTACAGTAATATTCATAAGTAGTTCAAAGGTATAAGGTAATTAACAGCCCATCACACCTTTCCCTCTAAACTTACACAGATTTAATATGAGACACTTTATTTTTAATTCTTTCTAAATGTCAAAAGTGAAAGTAAAACGGCAAAGAAATGTTAGTATATATTAATTTTTGTGTTATGTGAATACAAACATTACCATATATTTTGATATTAAACAATAATCTTACCTGCGAAATGCCACGAGAAAGAAATATTAAATATGCGATATTGTTGTCTTGAATGAAAATAGCAACCGCGAATACTAAATTAAATTTATTCTTCGGGTTTTTCCTATCTGCCCACTCCTCTTTCTATCTCAGGGATTTTTATTAATAAGTTCTCTCGCTCGAGGGGGAAAAAAGCAGTCTCAGGTTTTTTTCTGACCTTATTAAAAAGAAGGTATTGAGAGAAAATAATGTTTTCACAGTTTTTATTACTTTTACTTTGCCATTTTATAAGAGATATTTTCCTCGACGCTTTCAGACAAGACATCAAGAAAAATGTTCTAACGCTATTAGCCCTTATTACTTAGATCTTAAAATAGGCTTCTAATACGAGAATCATTATATGTGGCTTGAAAATTTGTTTTTAATTTTAAATTCTGATACGAAGTATCATTCGAAGTGAGAATTCTAATTTCCCAACTCTCATTTATTCGATTATACTTAGCAGAACTTTTATTACATTCAACAACATTATGATTAATGAATGTTCGCAAAACTTGTATGCATTTTCATATAGATTTTAAAAATTATAACGTTATAGCAGCCCTCCAGGCATTTCTAAACGGAGGTTCATGGATTACTGGAGTGCTTCTCAAGCTGTGGGGTGCGCCCCCTAAGGGGGTGTCATAACCATGCAAGGGGAGCGTGAGAGTTTATCGAAAAGTCGAAAACAAAAAATTATTTTAAAAAATTATTAATTTACTGAAAGGGAGCAAAACAAAATACATTCTGGCATACTATAAAATATCATACACATTTACACTGATATCATACTCTTATAAATGTATCAGTATTGCATAATGTGTTTCATAATTAATTTTGCAGTACTAAGTTAAGAACAAGTTCAGTAATTACCATTGACCCTATGGGCATGTCATAAAATCACAGACAAAATTTTATACTTATCTTGATCATTTGTACGGTTTATAATTAAAGTCGTATTGTAGCTTTACGTCAAAGTAAATTATTATTGA
>BMAV01025303.1:296444-333748 GCA_019973955.1 Trichonephila inaurata madagascariensis | reverse complement strand
CCCATGAAAATTATGATTGAATATTGGGTCGCAAGTGTAGAAAGTTTGAGAATCATTGGACTATTGAATAGATTTGCTCTCACCTGTTTAGATTACAAGAGTTAGATAAAGCCTGCTTCCTCCTATGGTTATCTGCACATTTTGACATTCCAGGCAATGAAAATGCAGATAAACTGGTGAAAGAAGCTATAGAAATCTTAATAAGGACAACTTTGTTAACGTTACTTTATTAGATGCAAATGCTGTTACAAATTTCAAATTGAGAGAGAGGTCAATTCCTGTAAAACATCAAATCTGCAATATAAGTGGAGACCACTTAACAAAGACTGTTGCTAGGCTAAGGACAGGTCATCACAGAGGAAGGAAGTTTGATAGGGATGGTAAAAGAACCTATAGAAAGAGGAATTGTGATAACTGTTTAGGTACACCTGCTCATATTTTTCACTGTCCAACTATTCTTGATGCCCCACAAGAAATAGGGGTCCTGTTGTCGTCAACAAGCCTCTATGTGGATAATATTGAAATTATTGCCAGAAATATCATCTGGTCTCATGGTACTGTCTGATTTGGCCCCTTCATGGATACAACATCATCATCAAATTATAGCATATGTTAATGTATTAAATCTTTGTAGGCTAATAACCTAGGTCATGTGTGTGTAAGTGAGAATAAGCTCTTAGCGTTAGTAGTTCAATAAATTGAAAAGTGTATCTTAACCTTAATGCTTCATATTTTAAATTAATGTCTTATGAGACATAATCACGATATTTTGAACAAATAAAAGACATAACAGTTAAGCAGAAGTATTTTTTTTTCAGAAATATGAATCTTTTGGATCAGATTTACTAGAGTGATTTTTTGAGGCCGCTGTAGCCTAGTGATCGAGGTCACGGACTCGTGAACGGAGTGTCGGGAGGTCGAACCTAGTACGGCTGAAGACCCATCGTGCAGAGGAGGCATGCACATTAAATAAGTCGAGGCTCAAACGTCCTCCCGTTGGTGTGATGTGGAATTCAGGAGAGGGGGTGCCAGCTCAAGTGTCATCCTAGCCACCGGACAATGGTTCAAAATTACGAGGTCCGTCACCAATAGTCCTCATGTTGCTTTATAATGTTGCTAGACCAGGGGTCAGCAACCTTTTAGATGTGGCGGGTCAAATCAATCTACCAAAATGATTCAATGTGCCACACAATAGGACATATTTGAAACAATTCAATTACCCCGATAATGCATGCAGAGTTAGAAGAAAGAGGTCAATAATATATATTTACAGTTTTATTATGTATTTTACATCATTTTACATCATATTTTTAGTTTTACATCATTTAAAGTTATCTTTTACAGAAAAAAAAAAAACAAACATAAAATACTATTTTTTTAACATGAATAAAAAAATTAAAATTGTACATATATTATATATCTTTTACACATATTTATTAAAATAATAAATAAACAGCATAAAATATAAGTATACCCCTTCAAAGTTGTTAAATAAAAATATTAAATGTGTGTTTAATGCGAACCTTGTTTCAGCATCGCTCTACTTCATATCGCAGTATCAGGGGTATAATGTGTGACTTTCAATTTGACACGTTTCTAAACATTCAGTTGTTAAACAGCTTCTTTGGAGACTCAAAATACTTTTTATAAAAGAAAATATTTGTTTGCACAGATATGTAGATCTAAAAGAAAAAAGCACAGTACGAGTACATGCAATTTTCTCTTCGAGCAATTAAATCCCTCTAGCAATGACATTCAACAATTTATAAAATAGCTGTAGATTTATCTCTCAGATTATTTCGTAATTCTGTAAATTGTCATAATTCTGAAGATAGTTGTCAAAGAAGGTTCATTACAAATTTATTAACTTCCATCTACTCAAAAATGAGCAAATTTGTTGAGTAATGTAGAGTACCATTGAAAATTGTATGGCGAGCCATTGTAGCACGCGTGCCATAAGCAGCCGCCCCCTGCACTTGACCAATCTTTTTCCATTTTTATTTTTTTACTGATTTCGTAAAAATTCATCCTTTAAAAAAATACTAAGGGGATTCAAACTGTGTTTAATTTATATTAGGGTTCTGAATACGAAATGAAATAACAATTTGTGCAACAATACATGTAAGCAAAGCGCCATTTTTAGCCCATCAGTGTTTCTCATTTGCAAGAACTTTTGTTTTCATAATTTTTTTATTGAAAGTGTCTTGTATTAGTGTATTTTTTCATTAAATAAAATAGAAATGAAGTTATTTAAAAACTGATAGAAATGCAAAAAAAACGTGTTTCAATGCCTTTCAAATATAAATCAAAAATAATATTTTTGTTTCACTTTTCAGCGTAATTCCATCATTTTATTTCTAGCCCTTTTTAAATGTTGTTAATAATTATTTTATTTTGTTACAGAATATGAATACAGTAAAAAAAAAAAAAAAAAACTGCTTTTATTTTCATCTTTTTGATAAACAGAAAAAAAATAAGTATAAAAAATACATATATATTTTTCGCAGAAGAGTGATTTTAAAATTCTTTTCTCTAGTATGCATTTCACGACTCAAGAGAATGTCTTGCTCTTGTGTCGGATTCCCAAGAGAATTTGAGTAACATTTATTGTTCTATAGCCCTGTTATTTGACGTCATTGCTGACGTCAAATTCACACACGATACTTGCCTCGGAATTCAATTTGAAATCTAGACTGTTGGGATTTGTAGTCAAATGTATATGTCTGAATCTACAAGTTTATTCTAACTGTGAAAGATGTAGTCTTCTGAGAAGAGTTCTCTCTCTCGTTCACGCGCTCTTTCTCGCTCAACCTTAATTAGATTATCGAAGGAATATAAGTAGCATATTCTTTAATTTCTAAAATAATTAATTCCCAAATGAAAATCTTAATTGGAATCTATAAGCTAGTATTTTAAATTGCTTTAATTGATTGGTATGAGTAACGCGAGGAATAGATGTTTTAAAACTAAAGCATAAATTGCTTCTTTCTGAAAATAATTTCATTTGGTTCTATCAGATATTTTTTTTATAATAAAGAACTTTTCTTAGTTTTTTCTGAAAACATTCATCAAATCAAAGAACTGAATTATATTGAAATTTTCTCAAGTACGTAATTAATATTTTTTTTATTTTATTCAAACACCAGTTTTAAAATGTTTTGAAATTCAATGAAATTTTTGGATTTTGTGAGATTTTACTTTTTTGTATAGTTTCTCTATGCTTAACTTAACAATTTACAATAACTCATATTACTATAAATATTTTTCAGATTCGTTCAATATGGTGCTCGTAGTATGTATCAAATGAATCTCTGTTTTATTAGAAGGTGAATTCTTTTGTTATAAAGTTTATTGAATATTTTTAGCAAAAAATTTGATTTATTGTGTACAAAAATTATAAATGGACTACTATGTATAATCTAGTGAAAGTAAATTTTAGAACGACTTTGAAAAAAATATTATTTAAATCTAGCTCCAACATTTACAAAAAAAAAGTTTGATATAATATATAATTTTTGATATAATCAAAATTTTTTACAAAGTTTACTAATCAGTAATGCAAAAAAGAAAGAAAAAATCAATCAAAAAATCCTTCAGTTACGAATCATTTTGATGTTAGAAGTTAGAAATGCCTGAGTAGTTACTTCTGAATGATAAATTCTGAGTAGAATTGTAAAATATAGAAATTGCCGATATAAAGGCGAAAAGGATTAAATATAATATAGATATATATATATATATATATATATATATATATATTAAAGGGGTCTTATACTTTGCAGATGGTTTTATTAAGCTTAATACCTTTTCCTTTCTATAAGACTGCCTTCACCGAATATCGAAAATTAGGATCTAAATAGAAACCCCTTCGAGTAGAAAAACTATCCATTGTTCGTGTAAGTCAAGAGTGGGCATATAACGGCCCTTGAAGAGTTTTTTAGAGTCCGCCAAGACAGTCAGAAAATTCGCTTTGAACCAAGATTTCTTTCCTGTCATCTAATCAAAGATTCTTCTTGTATTTTTCACTATTAGGAAAACAGAATTCATTTATTCCTTTATTATGGAAACAAAGTGACCGAAAACGTTTCTGCTAAGAGATAACCTGTAGAGTTTAGAGGAGCAGCCCACAATAATATTTCAGGATTTTAAGAAAATTGAGACTAAATGCTCTGTTATCCCATTAATCCACTCTGTTATCCCATGTTACCCCTGATATTGATACAGCACCTGAGTAGCTACAACTTAAACTTCTTAACTTGCAGTCAGATCCCAGTGTGAAGGAAATGTTTAATGCTATGAAATTGACTTTTACAAACCTTTGTCAGTTGAAAAATGTCTATGTATAAAGATATTTACTGGTGAATTGTTCTTTATATTTTAGTCGACATATATTTGTGAGTTAAGTTGTTCTTCCTTGAAGATCAACAAGAGTAAATATAGATGCAACTACAACAAGAAGACATAAAGTTGCAGGTTGTCATGAGAATTTAAACAACCAATCTCAAAAACTATGTAGAAAAGTATGATAGGGTACATTTTTCTCATTAAATTGATTCGAAATTAAATGTGCATGCATCCATAGATAATATGCAATTAGCACAGTAAATAAATTGAATAAAACTGCAATTATTCTATTTAACATATTTATTATTTTTATAATGAATGCAATCATTTTAAAAAGGTACTTCCCTCCGGTATCCTAGAATTGAAGGAGAGAGAGTCTCAGGAAATAGTGTGGGGAAGCGTAACATTTTGAAGTGTCTAGGGCGTCGGGGAGGTTAAAAACGGCTCTGGATGCGGTTGTAACTCACACATCTGTTTATTACGTAGTAACCAAAAATTTAGAAAAACACACATGTTGTGTGTCTATACATATACACTGAAGTGCCACTGAATTAGGGATACCTACTTAGTTACGAGTTGGGCCTCCTCTGGCCTTGATAATGGCTGCTACCTAAAGAGATATAGATTCAACAAGTTTCTGGAAACGTTCCACGTAAATGACTTGCCAAATATTGATTAAAGCTATCCATAATTCAGTAAGTTTCTGTGGGATGGCCTTTCAAACATTGTTCCAAAACATCTCAAATATACTCAATGGGATTTAAATCTGGGCTTCTAGGTGACCAATTTATGACAGAAAAGTCAGAGGAATGCTCATCTAACCAGTCAGTAGCCCACTGGAACTTGTGAGAAGTTCGGTTGCCTTGCTGGAAAACTCCATTACCTTGCGGATAACAGAAAAGCATAAATGGGTGGAGGTGATCATCCAGCAACTCTACATACAGAATTGCATTGAGGGAGGTTGGCACATGCACCAAAGATCCCAAACAGTGTCACGAAAAAACACCCCAGACCATGCTCTTGTACAGTTCCATCCTGACATGCAGGATCCATAACTTCATGAACCTTACGCCACATTCTCAGCCTCCCGTCGGCTTTAAGTAGTCGGAATCACTTCATGCTACTCGTTTCCAGTCCTCTACCTTTCAGTCTGTCTCTGTGCTCTTTTACCCAGGCAAGACGTGCTGCCCGATAGCGAGCATTGAGCAATGCTACTCTCGTCGGTCGACGGCTCCTGAAACCCATACGGTGAAGCGAGCGTTGCGCATTCCGTGTATTGTCTGTACGACTGGCACTGTCATTCAACTGGGTGGTAATTTTAGATAAGTTGGGCTTCGCTGGCTACGTACAACACGCCAGAGCCGTCTCTCACCACGCACTGTCAAGACTAACTGCCCTTTTCAGTTTTTCCGATCGCTAGTTTTTTTTGTCCACTATCCTTGTATTCTTGGCATACACTTGACACTGTTGACATTGAAAATTCTAGCTGTCTGACGATATCGAAAATTGAATGCTAATGGGTCGTGCACCTACGATTTGTGCGTGATCGAAGGCGTCTAAATCAGGCAGTTTACCCATTCTGGCACAATTCCAACAACTAATTCAGAACAATCACAGTACGCGTTATATATATATAGTTACCACAGCGCCCTCACTCGCTCATAAATGTTGTGCAGCGCTACATAATTTGCATAGCCCTTGCTATCCCTAATTCAGGGTGTATATATACATATATATATATATCACTTCAATATGTAAAGCAGGGATTTAAATTTAGCGTATGTGAAAAGAAACAATAAACACCTTATACATTTCAAAAGGTATACATTTGGTTCATAATTCCAGTTTTTCAAGGACAGGGAAAGAAAGTTTTAAATGAGATTATTTTACATCATATATTTTTTTCATAATACACTGAAGATACCTTTAAAATAATTTGTTCTTCTTAGAAGATGCATTAAGATTAAATTAATACGATATCAAGAATATACACACGATGAAGTATATTTTTAACCTATATAAGCTTAATCTGTAGGTCTCCCTATTTTTGAAATCATTAAGACGCAAAAGTGCTAAATATTTTTTCTAGACTTATTTTAATTAATGATCGAACTAAGAAGAAAATAATATCTCTTCGATTCTTCCTGAAGGAATTCTGGTCCAAATTAATGTTCCATTGATTTCTTTAAAACTTTAAAAGGAATTTGTATAAAAGTTTGTAAATGCATAAATGCGTTAAAAGTAGCATTAATAAAATAATAGATTGCTATAATTTTAACTAATGCTAAACAATGCATAAGAAAATAGTTAGATAGTATAGGTGTCATATTAAAATAGCCACTGTAATACAAGAGCAAACATTTAGGCTTAGATCAAAGATTTAAGGGTTAAAATATATATACTTTTTCAAATGTTAATACTTATAATATTAATACTTATGTAAATAATCACAAATTTATGTTTCAAGAGGGAATTTTTCACCATTATACTGGAAAGCAAAATGATAATAAAAATTATTTTACTCAAATAGGAAATACTATTATAGTCTTTCATGGGTTATAGTATACTGAAGAAGAGTACTTTTTAAATAATTTTAAATGTATTGCACATCTGATTTACTTAAAGAAAGTATTCGACACTTTATATAGACATTCCTACATCAAAGAAAAAATTCCGTAAGGATCCAGGCCAGAAAATGTAATTAAAATTCTCAGCTCTTCAAACTATTTCATTTAATTCAAGATCGACGCCTACATTATCAAGACTATTAATCATGATAAAAATGCTGCAAGGACAATTAAATTTTAATTACGTTGCTTTGTAAGAATGATCTCTGGTATTTACATCGAAGAATCTTTTTCTTTTAATTTTACTAACATATGTTCAAATTGAATTCTGTTGAATTCGGTGGGAATTGAAAATATTTTTCTTTAATTCCTTTATACTTGCTTAATGAAACTTTTTTTAAACCTTTTATTGTGTTATCATCGATAAAGATGCTTAAACAGTGAATTGAATTTTAAAAAGTAATTGGATTTTTTTATGATAAAGGACATCTTAATATTTAATTTTAATATTTCAATAAGCTCTCTCTCTCTCTTGAAAAGAAATTGGATTCTTTGATTATAATTTGTTGCATCACTCTTTCTCTCTCTCCCTCTGTCATTGAAAATAAAATCCATTTTTTATTAGTTCAATGTTGGTATTCATAATCGTTAAAAAAATTTTGAAGCAACATTAACTTTTTTTATTGATTAAAGCATATCTCTATTGAATTTTCCTATCTCAATCTTCCCAAATTCTTTGTGTAATTAATATTTGAAGATAGGGGATATATTTTTAGAGACTTTTAGTGCAATATGCACACTTTCTTAAGCAAAATAAATCCTCATGAAGAAAGTGACTGTTTTTATTGAGTAAAATATGTGTACTGCTCCCACGCTGATAATGGAATGATTAAAAATTCAAAAGGGCAACCAATGACTAGTAATTGGAATGTTATAAGCTAAAATAACAAATTGAAAAATCTTCTTCCTTTAACAATGTATGCTCATATACGTCGATATCAGGAGCGATAAACATTTTTAATCTTATCTTGAGATATACACTGTCGAACCAAATCTCCATATGTTTTCAATGAACTCGTCTAGATGACTCGGAGGACTCATAATATTAAAAAAGGGAATAGTATCTAATTTCTGATGAAGAATGTAAGGAATCATTATTACACTTACTTTTGCGAGTGGTAGGAAATAGTCCTGATGTAAGTGAATTTGATTGAGGGCAGATTTTAATGGTCCCAAAACTTGGAAAGAGTATCTCCGAAATAACACGACTGGTAAGTTTCTTGCGATCCGCCGTTTTTTGTATGTATGTAAAGCGGATAAGTAACGGTAAAACCAGCAATAGACGCCAAGCTGTTGGGAGTCTATGTGTCATCAAAGAAAAAGGACCTCGGAGACTGTAATGCTTGGCGAAGCAAACTTGGCACCAGAAAGGCCCTCCGCTTCCTAACACAATGCTGGTCCAAGCGCAGTGTTTCGAAATACACAGTTCAGCGGAGACTGCGCAGCAGATGCCCCACTCGTGTCCCTCTGTGGCCCAAGCGTCATTATCAACTATGCCTGGAAACCTCGAGACTGGACCATGGATAAGTAGAAGATAGTTGCCTGGTTGGATGAATTACGATTCTTCATTTATCACATCGATGGTCATGTCAGGGTGCCCCATCTTCATGCATTGGGGATGGCATTTTCATGGGCAACTCTGGGACCCTTAATTGCATGAGAGAAGATCATGAAAGCTACGGACTATCTGAGCATAATTTCGGATCATTTGCCCCCTTATATGGCGTCTGTCTTCCCAACTCTGGAAATGGAATCTTTCTGCAGGACAACGCCCCATGTCCTTAAGTTTAAATTGCGTTAGAATTGTTCAAGAAGCATAATAATTAATTCTAATTAATTTCCTGGTCCTCTAACTTGCTATGCCTTAATCAGATGGAAAACATTTGGGTTTTCATAAAAAAAACTACTGAGATATCAAACACCTCCATATTTTAATATCTTGACTTTGATGACCGTTTCTCAGACATTTGGTTTAACCTGTTTCCAGTCATCTACCAAGGACTTGTAGTATCCCCGCAAAGGCGAGTTCCAGCTGTTTTGCAGACCCAAGATAGCTGAATGCGTTATTAAGTAATTGGTAATCATGTTTTGGTTCTTCAGTGTATTCCTCAATTGTTGCACCAGATTTGCGACACTTGGGATATCCGAACCTGGAGATCTGCCATAACTTAAATATGTTGCACTGGTTAAGAAAACATATCAAGAGCAGTACTGCATATCATCAACATATTGATAAATGTACTAAAAGTTTGCAAATAGTTAACAGAGGCGTTCTACTGTGGTATAAGAGCTACATTACTACATTACTTAAAAAATAATGGCTCTGCAAAACAAAGATTAATTAAAATCGTTATACCAGTCCCTTCCCATACGGATCTAACGATCATCTGTTCCAAGATTGAAGATTCATTACTAAACAATGTAATTTTACTGGTAGCCATGAAAATAGGTTATAATACTGATTCTGCAGATATTTTGGAGTTAATGGCAGACATATTTTAACGGCTGTTGTGACGGCTAACCACCCACCTCACTTCCAAACGTCATGAGATAGTATGAAGTAGTATGTGGAAGGTATCATAGGTGGTATGGAAGAGGCTATGGCACATTGAACAGTGGACAATGTCGTTGGGCCAGTCTGACTAGATGCACCATCATCTGATCTTACCCCGTATTTGTACACTTTATCCTTCCAAAACTTTTGTTCCATCTATGAATTCCTTACAACAACAATTGATTCCAGTACTTCCGAACAGACGTGTACTTAAGACACGTGTAGCTGCATTTTGCTCTATTTGACCAAGCAGCTTCACGCATTTTGACTATGTAACCATGTTCGAAATCGTGTGATTGTGAACAGACAACGTCACAATGGAATTATTAGCTATTTCTCAAGAGAATTGCAACTTTGACTACAAGAAAAGATAAACCCAGTCTTTGCTTGATTTATACAATGCTATTTAAGCGGTGTAAAAGCGCACTATAACCTAAGTTAACATTCGTTTGCCTTAAAATCCTACGCCTATGCATACTTGGTATTAAACGAATTTGCATTCAAAATTTCGAGGTAATCCAATTATTTTTAGGGGTGCTTTTCTAGTATTTATTAAGATGTGATTCATGGTATTATTATGCAGAAACGAAAAATAGTTATATAAATACACAGTTTTGTTCTTTCAAAATACTGATTCTTCAACATAATATATGTGTACATTTTACGATCTCTTTTAACGCGAATAAAACTACTTCGTAAAGCGGAATTTTTTGCATTTTTATAAGCACTTTTTATGCAGTATATCAGTAAAAATTTTGCTTCAAGGATTTTTTTTTTACCTATATGGTCTGATTAATTATTTCTATTCTCTTGAAAAAGGTTTATTTATTCTAATCTAAGAAATTTATTTCAGGTCGATATATCAGCTTAATTTCCCATAATGTTTAATTTCTTTTTTTTTCTTTCTTTTTGTTAACTAAACTAATTTTAAAGAGTTAACTTTATGACTAAACTAATTATAAATATTTTTGCTTCAGTAATTTTAAATTAAAGGAACTTAAAAGACTTTAACACTTTTTTTCTTATAAAAGAGCATGAACATATCTTATTAATTAGGGGTCTTCAACCTTTCACACCCTAGGGCTATATCAATAAATTCACAAAGGTCCGCGGGCCACGTGTTTGTCAAAAAATGGCGTAATTAGAAAATTTATACAAAAGAGGAAGGTTTGTTTTACAGAACTAGTACCATTGATTCTAAGGAAAGAGATGGTGTTACATGTTTGTATATTTATACAGGATCCAAAACTTTTAATGGAAATCGAATTAAAGTACTTTGCAACTTTTTTTTAATTATGAAAATAATGAAGCATCCGCGTACAGAATGATGTTACAAAATACATTTACAAAAAAAAAAACCTTGCATTACTGGGGGCGGGGCATAATTAAATTTAGTCTTAATGGGAAATTCAACGTTTTTGCTTGATTAAAAGCTTCAACATTTGGTTTATTTTAAAATTTATAAAGTTTCCTTATGTTTGTCTTTCAGCCTTGTTCTTTTTTTTTTTGATTGTATGTTCTTCATTTTATTAAAAAACTGCTTACAGATGTGCTTACTGCCAACAATAGAAGATATGAACAATATATGTTCACGATTTCCTGGATACATGTCATTGATTCCATACTTCGAATGAAAATTGATAAATGTAGAAATTTGAGTAAATTTGCATTTTATTGCAGTGTCACACAACAAATCTATAAATTCTAATTCAAGTTCATTTGCAACACTTCCAGTGTCTGCTGAAAATGACGAGAACATTCACATAGAAATTTCATTCTCCCGAAAATTGGAAAACTTCCTTTTAAATTCCTCTTGCAAATTTGAAATGCACTGCATATAATCGTTTGAATTCCATGTTGTATAGTCCTTCATACTTTTCCTCAATTTTGGAAAATGAATGGAATTCTTAATTAGCAACTGACTTTCCCATAGGATTAAACTTATCTCAAAAGCTTTCACACAATTAAAAATTACGAACAAGTAAATCTTTTCCCAGTAAGCATTGGTTCAAAGTATTGAAATGCCGTATAATATCGACAAGAACTGCGACGTCTTTCAAAAAGTTCTTATCTTTGAACTCGTGAATACATCTTCCTTAATATTTCATGAATTGTTGAATTTCGCTCTTCAAAGAAAACAGGCGCTGAAACATTTCTCCTCAGCTCAATCAATGTACTTCCATATAATGCACGTATCATCATGTTCAATTTCCAAATCTCTCAAGAACTGTTTGAATCACCAGTGATTAAGTCCTTTACAAATAATGAAATTATTCACTTTTATAATAACAGTCATCACGCGTTCAAAGTTTGAGAATGATTTCTTGCACATATTTTCTTAGTAAACGATATAGTGAATAGCTAAAATATTATTTCCATTTGCCTTCTCATCAGATTTGAGTAGTGTAGTTACCTATTTTCTTTCTAGTCATAGATTTAAGACAAAGAGGAATTATAGCACATATATTGCTGAAGTATAACTCACCTTTATTCAAAGTCTATGTCAAACTCGAATGAAAATCTGATCTTCTTATTGTACTTTTAATTGCAACAACAAAGTTTAACTCCTCTAATGTTTAATTGTGAAGTACCTATCAATCCCACTACTATATATAAAAATGGCTACTTGAGCTGTATCTGTTGTGCGTCAGTTGATTCATCCACCGCTACTGAAGAAAACTCAAATTTTTTGCATTAGGATTTTAATTTATTGAATATATCTGTTGCAAGATCCTTCGCACGTTTTGCTACTGTTACAAAAGCCTAGCTAATATTCAAAACGGCTTGAGCCTGTGATGGACAAAGCGCATCAGTTGTACTCTGAAGTCATTCTTTTACATGCACTCCAGCTGCAAATGTTTACCACTCTTGGCTATTTTTTCTGTTATTGTGTAGCTAACATGAACATTTTTTTCAGATTCTTTATCCACTCTAGTGAAAAAATACTGTTTATAAGTTAAATTTGATTTTAATTTACTCACCTTATCACTTCGAAAATGACCTTCTAATCCCGAATATTTCCTCCTGTGCTTAATATCACAATGTCTCTTAATGTTGTATTATTTTATCATAGTACACTCTCGTTGCCAACAAGGCAAACAGCCTTATTTTTATATTCGACAAATAAAAAACAGAACAAAACAAAATTAAGATATGTCCATTTTTTTAAAAGAAAAATTGTACTTTTCGTTCAATCTTCGTTTTTGTTTGTCATCATACAAGTTACCATTTTGTACTCTTTCAAAGACCATAAGCACTTCTAAATTTTCAAAATTTGGAATGAGTGTGAATAATCTAACTTGAAACAAACTGTATAAAACCTGCTTGAAAACCAAACACTTGTCCCTTTAGCCCCGTTTATATGCAAACCCGAAAATAGCAAGCAAAATGCGATTGGGGGTAAGATCCTGCTTTTTGGCGTTATTTTTTTTTCAGCCCGTTTCAAGGAGAATCTTGTGATTGGTTGATAGATTCACGTGACTATACAGGGTAACCATAGACACACACCCAAAATATTACCTGCCATGATTGTCCAAAATCTTTGCTATTGCCTTATTTAGAAGACACATCGCTTTACATATTTTTATTGCTTGTTTTGTTTTGTTTTCGATGGATGATCAGACAAAATTAATTATCTACAGTCAGATCCTGGACTCACAAATAGGTGTTTATTTCATTATGCTAAAAAATGTAGAGATGTAAAACATTGAAGATAAAAATTAAAAATTATGATTTGATTTATTTATAATAATTCATTTATTATGTCGCTAAAAATAGTAAATCCAATGTTCCTCTAAAATATGTTTGTGTGTTAATTTGAGATTTAATGCATTGTAATGTGTGTGTTTTTATACAATGTTTTTTATTACAAACATATTTTGAACTTATTAGATGTTGCCAAAAGGAATGAAATTTCTTTATTCATTTCATATTCTAGTTTCTTACTTTGGTTACGCCAAGAGATGTAGATATAAAATTTATGATAGTAGAATTTTAAATTTATAAAGTATTTAACACATTAAGATAAAAATTATAACTTAAAGTTACACACAAACTAATTATCCAATAACATTGAAGATTTAATCCATTTGAATATTTTTATAAAAAGTTACAAATATATTCAACTTATCAGATATTGCGAAAAACCAATAAAATCTCTACATTTATTCCGCATTTTGTTTATTATTTCGCTTATTCGAAGACTTGTACATATAAAACTCCTGATGATAAAATTTTAAATGCATGATTTCTTTATTATGAAGTTAAAAAGGCTTATTTCAATACTACTGGTTAATTTGTGGGTAAATATTTCATCCCTTGGAATACTTTTATGTACTATAAGAGATATTTTCAACTTCTCAGATATTCTCAAATAGTATAAATAAATAAAAAATCTCTTCATTTTTTTCTTGCATTATTGTTTTCTTTTTTGTTTAAATTTATTTTTAACTTTATATTTCACTTATAATTTCTTTTTATTAAGGCTTTAATTTCTTCTGTCGTTCAACGTGCAGGTTCTACATCGGCAGCCATCTTTCAACAAATGTATCTCGGTTGCAATACATAATGAGAAAATTTGAAAATGATCTCCCTTAGCTCCCTATTTGCCCTGCTCCCAAGCAAGTCGAAGAATTCTCTCTTTTCGAACCGACAAAATGCCGGCTCGTCATGTAAACGGATCTAGATAGGGTTAAAGACGGTATTTTGCCAACAGTTTTCATTCATGTAAAAGAGGCTTTTGATAATTGATTGCTAAATTATGAGAAATAGAACTCTTTTTATTTATTCCCCGTCTCCTCTATAGTAGCGGAATGTACGAGGTCACGATTGGAGAAGTATTGGCGAAAGCTTGATATTTGTTGCAAACCTGTGTTAGGGATAAGAATCCGCCCTTTTTCCAGAAATTATTCAGATTTTATGTTTGGTCAAATTTTGTATTTAAAAAACTATTTAAAATTCAGTGAAATTTTTGAAAAATTCATCATTTTTAGAAAATGTTATTCCAAATGGATATTAAACATGTCAATGAAATGTTTTAAATATCAAAAATATCAGAAAAAATTAAGTTTTACGACAAAAAGATGGCAACTTTGCAAGAAATTGTGTCCAATTTAAATGTGGGGATAATACAATGCAGGCGGGCCACTAAAATGCTTCCAGGGGGCTATGAATGACCCGAAAGCCACGGGTTGAAGACCACTATTATAAACTAACGTGATGCGATGATTTTGTTTATTTTTGCTTAGGTCGATTCAATTCGTTTTTTTTTCTGTTATTCATAAAGAGAACCCTTTCTAAATAGCTGTGATAACTTCTAAAATCATTTTTAAAGCAGTTGTAATACTGGGTTGATAATTTAATAAAGATTGAAAAATAATGCTATCAAATGTGCGAGAACTTTTATTTTTTTCTCTTAAATTCAAGTTAAAAAAGGGTTAAGGAGAGAGAGAGAGAAAGGGGACATATTTTTTAATTCCTTTCATTCCTATATCTGTTAAATAATTCTTAAGCTCAATTTGCTAAATCAGAGGGGAAAATAGTGGACAACCATTCTAGAAAATTAGAACACTCGGTTATACGTTTTATTACGAATGATCAAAACAAGAAGTCATCAAAAGAGTAGAACAATATTATTTTAAAGTAATAATTTAATTAATACATGTTAATTACAAAATAGCAAACTTCTATATTTTATCGACTGGTCGGAATAAATTTATAATCTTATAATCCCCCATATTCGAGACATATACGTCAATAATACTTAAAATTGTAATTACGTTGGCACAGAACTATTTCTCTCAGTTAGTTTTCTACTATTTAATCATTTTAGAAAACCTTCTTAATTTTATTAAGGAAAATCGTGATTTGGAATACTTAACCCCAATTATTTTTTGTTTGTACTTGGTAGGTGGTTAAGGGACGAATTTTTAAAAAATATTTTAGACATACACAGCTGGACATAGATTTGTTTTTATTTTGTTTAGTTTTCAAGACTTGCCTCAAACAATTTTTTCCGTTCTTCATAAATAAATTCAGACAATCGTAAATCCAATTTTCAAAAGTGGTGTTTCCTTTTACTTTAAATTGATTCGTCCATCCAGTGCTTAGCGAAGCTGACTGCTGTGCCGTAGGGCCAGGGCTCGAATCCCGAAGAAGTCATGGATGTTTGCAAATGTATAATGCATTTGCGACATGGGGATACTCTAAATAACCGTCGAGTCGCAAGTCCTCTCTTGAGGTTGGTGGAAGGGGAAGAGAGGTGGGGGACTCTGACCTCCCTAATCATGGTACTCTCCCTCAAAATCAGGGTGGAACCAAGCTAAATCGTACTGTCACCTGTATGGTGCTCAAGGCTACGGCTAATGACAGGCGTACATCTAGCCGCTTGTGATGATGAAATTCGTGGGCTTGGATCTGATGCAGTCGAGATCAGGTGGCATAAGAAACAACAACAACAACTGCTTGAAATTGATTCAAAATTAGCAGAAATAGGGGGGGGAAAGAAAATACATCCACACAAAATATTTTCATTGCAATAAAGCATATAGTTTCTTCATAAAAAAAAGGTACAATTACAATACAATGTTCTGATTTTTCACCATTTTCAATATAAAAAAAGTTTAAATGTTTTTTTGAAGTAAATTTATGTGACTTCGTACAAATTACAATATCAAATAATACAAAATAGTAATAATTTTCAAAATTTACTATTGTCTATAAAATACGTATCAACAATAATGATTTTTAATAATCTAATTTTTTTTCATTAAAATTTTAGTTAAGATAATTTTTTTTTATCTTTTAAGGAGGAAAATATTAAATATGTGTAAGTACTCCTCTCCAAAATATTATGCCCCCAAATTTCATTTCTTATCAGTAAATTTTATCGGTTGATGTTTCGTGTATATATTCTACATTCTGCACATTAATTGTTACAATTATAATTTTTTTCAATTTACTAACATCACAGATATGCGATACAAAACTTTTAAAAGTAAGCTTCACTTAAAAAATAGTATAAATAAACACAACGTTTAAGGTATCCGACTACGTTCGGAACCATGATTTTAAAAAAGCGCAGAAATGGATAATTTTCATGATATTTAGTGTCACTTAGATTAGAATACATGTATAAAATTGTTTTAAGGACATTTTGACAAAAAAAATTATTTAAATACAGTATTTCGGCAAAAAATTAACTTAGAATAACCTTTTTTTCAAAATGTTCTCCTTTTATAAAAAATGTTTCTAAAATAATAATATTGTGTGTGTGTGTGTGTGTGCGTGCGTGCGTGCGTGCTTGTATAAAGTAAAGACTTTTCCAGAGAGTCTGAACTACTTTTTTTGAAAAATTCCCATTATTTTCAGAGTTACAACCAAATGAAATAATTATCGGAGTTTTTTTCTTGAAATTTCTCTCCTCTGTTGTCGTAATACATGGATAAACCTACTTCTAAGTTATATATTTCAAAAATTCTAATCGAGCCTCTGTACTATCTGAGGTATATACAGGCAAAATATTATTATAATAGGAGCATTTTTCACAAAAGGAGAATATTTTGAAAATGGGTCATTCTAGGTTCATTTTTTGTCAAAATATTGTATTTAAATAATTTTTTATTGTAATACTATTCTTAAAACAATTTTATATACATTTTCTAATCTAAGTGACACTAAATATCATAAATATTATCCATTTATACGCTTTTGCAAAATCACGGTTCCGAACGTATTCGGATACCTTAAGTTAAAGAAACCTGTAAAGTTCCGCTTATAAATATGCAACCCAAACTAATATATTTTTCAAATCTTACTAGTTTATCCAATGTACTCCGTCGTGCATTTTTTTAAAGAAGAAACTCTTTGCCAATATTCCAGAGGAAGAAATTGGTATAGGGTTCATGAAAAATGTGGAGCTCATTTGTCTTCGAAATTACTTCCGCATTCCCTCCGACATCCAGAATCGGCAGTGAAAACTTCTAATTTGGATCGTCAATTTCAACCTCCCAAGGGAAGGTAAAGGGAAGGTTGTGGATAAATTAATCTTCGAGTATATTAAGTCTTCAAATATTAAAAACGGTTTCGATGTCTGTGTGTGAAACGATTTCAAGGTGTGAGACATTGAATCAAGAGTCAAGATTTGTTAGCTATTAAGTATATGGAGCTCAGAAGTTTGTTACAAGTAAAAGCAGTGTATTTTGTAGATTGATTTAAGATGAGACTCTTAATTATAGAAGGAAATTTAAATTAATATCAAAACAAAAAATATAAAAAAAACGAAATGAACATATCTGTTATAGCTTTTTCGGTTTCAAAGCAAATTTAATGTGTTTCAAAACAAAATTCAATGCAACTCAAAAATGGATCATTTTTCAGTAAACTTAAGTCAGTCCTTTTTTTTCCTCAAAAATTATGTTTAATTCCACAACGGGCAACGATGTCAGTATTTGCTTTTAAACATCTTTTAGCTGCCTATTTGTCCATGACACAAGATCCGCTAACTACAGATGATATGCCTCATAGTTTTTAAAAAAAACCTTGTTGGATAACGAAGTTGACGCTTTACTCGGCACGCAACTTTTTCCGTGTGTAACATTACAACAAACAATAAAAATGTTAATCTAAATACTAAAGGAACTTTTCATTCAATTGAAAGCAGTAATGTAGCTTTAACTAAAAGTTCTAATGCAAAAAAAATGCATAAGTATTGCTTTTGTTGCTATACAGGCAATCAAATCTTTTATCTTCCTTAGTGACTGTCTATTAAACTCAAAAAATCTCAGCAAAGAAATTTCACATAATTTAAGTATATAACATACGATACAAAATTGAATAATTAAATAAATATACTATAAAAATAGGTATACAATGAGTAACACAATCCTTAGCATAGTTTTAAAACGTTAAAACATTTATAACAAATCATATAAGAATTAACTTACTTCATAATATTCTTCCAACATTCGAATATATTAAAATACTGATTCCTTGAAAAGTCACAAATTAATTCACCATAATAATAAAAAGAATTGATTAATTTAATAATTTAAATATCATTTACAAGATAAACACTATTTCAAATTAATGTATTTATTGTTGTACAAATTTTTATAATTGAAGTAATGAACTGCAGCTACAACATATTTAATATCATAGATTTTTATAAACTTTTCTACTCACTTAAAAAAAAGCCCACAATAAATTAACGCTAATCTTTTGTTAAAGGGAAGTGTATTTTAAAACAGGTTTATTTTTCCAGTATAAAGCCATCTTCAAAAAATAATAGAAAGAAGCTAATATTTTTTCTGCAATTGTGCATTACCCTCACAAAATGAAATTTGTTCTAAATATAGATTTTAACCAAAACTTTCACAAATTTAGTAGATTTGATACTCTAAATTCTTTTATTTTATTATTTTTTTTGCAAGTTTCAGTCGAGTTCAATGAGTGCTTTCCTCTTTTTTTTTTCCCCCCCCCCCCATTTCTTGCCCTTTGGACTTAAATTTTTTTATATCAAATAAAGTTGAAAACTAGCGCAATAATATTGTTACCATTCTGTTTTCTTCTAAAAAGACATAAAACGTCCAAATCAATTACTTTCAAACTAGCAGCTAAAATTTATTTTATCAGACAGCATTTTATTCGCAGCAATTGTTATAATATTTCTTTGTGGGTAGAGATATTAAAGAGTGAATATTTATAAAATATTTCTTATCTAATTTACTTTCCACAAGACTTCATAATTATATTAAGAAAACTTCGTGCTAGTAACAAAAACATGTTGAATTCACCAATGAACTTAGAATTGGTTTTAATAATTCAGTTCTCTTTTTCTTTTCAATTTTCCGAATATTAAACATAATTATTTAGTTCACTTTAAGAAAAGTTTTGTTTTAATACGTTTCAAGTCAATTTTTGCTTTTAAATTTGATATTAACACATGAAAATTAAAAATAATTTTAATGCAAAAGTGTTTATATTATAAACACTATAATTTAAGGGTTTTATATTATAAACAATACTTTATATTTCCAAGAAATATGTATTTGAACAACATTTTTGCTAATTAATGGTGCCGATATTCTTTCAGTTTAATACAGGTGGGAAAATAATACTTTATTTTTTTTTTTAATTATCTAATGAAACTCTCGCACAGAAACTTGAAAACTTAAATATGGTTTTAATTCAAAAATCATTCAAATAAATTCATAAAATGTCCAAAACTGTAATCCGCTAGTTTTTGATATTAATTAACATGTTTACGCTTTCTTGAAACCTATGATGCACAAATGAGGAAAATACTTGAGCTGCTACATTTTTATTCAAGTATTAAAATCTGAATTTTTTTTCTATCCCGATAAGTTTTACTTTAAATAACCATTTTATCGGATTTAATGGAATAAAATCTGCAATTTGCGGTTTTATATACCATCTGTCATTGAACTGCTATTCGATATTGAGGATGCCAATGTGTTTTAAAATACCAATATTACCTAATATTTCTTATGACTTAATATATTACATAAATCCAAACTTTTCGAAAGAAACACCTTAAGAAATGGAATACTTGCCTAACTAATGAAAAATAATATATATGTTTCAATTGGAAAATTTATAAACTCAAAATATATTTTTCTTGGCAAAAATCTAGATGAGTTTTTATCGAAATCTGCACATTAAATTACAGAACTTTTAAGTATATTAATGAATTATAAAGTTATTCAGAATTACATAAAAACATATTAGTTATTTGATACATTAAATTAAACATCCTGAAATAGGTCACTTTGTTCTTACAATATTTTTGCAATCCCTGTTCCCCTCAGGGGGCTCACCTTCTTTAGGTGGGTACGGGTGTCACAATCCCGAGGTACCCTAGTGAACTTTTCCTTTTCCCAAGGGGTTTACTATCTTTGGTAAACACGGGTGTCACGACCCCGGGGTACCCCAGTGATCCTTCTCTATTTTCGACCCTCCATCTTGTCATCTAATTTCTTCTTTTCCCTTCCAGATCACAGACCTATATTGGTCTTCATACTTAAGGTAGCCGTTACAGGGAGAAAAATTCCAAGCACATTGTAAGAAAGCAAGACAAAACCGCATTTTTTAAAAATATTTTCTGAACAAGACCTCAATCTATTATTAACTACATGAGCGTTTCACAGAGTAACCTCCATGATAAAATTTTAGCAGCTTAAAGTCTTACAGAACATAGTCCTACGGAGTTAGTCAACATCAAACAATTATTTTAATTGTAAATTCATAAGTGTATTTAATTATTTGACTGGAAACTGAAGCTCCCTAAATGGAATTCCATTAGATAATGCATAAATAGGTGTGGTCTGATTTGATACAAATTATCTTAAATAGCATTCCATTTACATACTGTCCGCATTAATCTAGAATATTACTACTGTTCTAATAATTATTGCTACTAAAGTAAATAGATATTAATGCATAAGATAGGAAAATCGGATGTCGCATTTGACTTATCAAAAGCATGACCCCTTCAGTATCATATCTTAGTTTAAAAAAAAAACTAAAACTGTTTAAAACAACTGAAAAAATAAACGCCCTCAGTTATAGTAAATATCGTAAATATTCTTTAATCCTCCATTAACTAATTTTTGGAAATAAATATTGTACATTTATTTTAATGAGCGGAAATAAGTGGAGGTCTCTTTCTGTTTTAGTAAATAATATTATAACTTCCTGTTACTAATTCCTTAATTTATTTAATATGAATATCTGAAAACCTGATCTCACAACTATTGTAGAGTGAGGATATTACACACATCGAGAGATTGGCCAACCAGGTCCCTGCATCGAAATCTGATCTAACACGTGTGAGGATATCTAGAGCAGTTGTGGGCAAATAACTGTCCACAACCCACATGAGGCTCTCAAAAATGTCTTTTTATTTGTACCCCTTCAAAACTGTCAGAAAATCAAATAGACAAAAAAATGTTTTCTATATTTTGGTCAACTAATACTTATGAGAAATGTTTTTCTTGCATGAAGATCAACAAGAGTAAATATAGATGCAAGTTGGCTGACATAAACTTGCAGTCTGTGATGAAGATTTCAACAAGCCATCTCACTCCTGATTTCAAAAAGAAAATGTAGAAAAATGTGTTATGACACATTTGTTTCAATAAACTTATTCTAAAATTAAAATTGCTTGCAGCTATAGATATGGAGTTAGCACAATAAACAAATTGAATAAAATTACTGCTATTTCATTTAACTTATATTTATTGATTTTTATGGTATAGTATATACCTTTTCCGAAATGCAAAGTTAGCTAATGAATGCAACATTTTTAAAAGGTAAGATCCTTCGGTATCTTCCACTTCCACAATGGAGCCCCAGAGTAAAAACAATTACCCACTTCTGCTCTAGGGAGATGCTTGGCAGTGCATCTACTGACGCCAGCAACGATTAGTTGTTGCAATGGGCGCTACAACAGGAGTGGACAGCAATTCCTCAATAAACCTTTGGCAACTTGATTATCAACATACACGGATGATTTCAATCCTTCTTAACAGTCAGGAGTGATGCCATCCCACACTATAAGCTAGGTTTTCCTTGCCAGTTGGTTGTAAACAGCAGGTTTGGTAGGCTCTTTGGTCTGCTTTAGAATTGTACTTCAAGTATATTTTCCAATGCAGCTCTTTCTTATTCAGTGGATAGCATTTTGATTAAATGCTTTTTTATGCATATTTTTCCTGTACGCTTACGCTTTTAGGGTGTTATGATATGAATTCATCCCTCTTGAGTGCTGTTTTGCAAAGTTACTTCAGAAAAGCTGTCACATCCTTAAATTTTGCTTACTGGTATATATTTGTGTATTGTCCATACACTCATATATATTCCTTTTCAGTGATTTAGGATATTTCTCTTATACCGGATAAGTCAAAATGAATACTGCGATTACAAACGGCTATAATTATTTAATGGAAAAGAATTTATCGATAAGATTTACATAGAATGTAGACGAAACTTCAAAATTTTGTATATATACGTCATAGATGTTCTATGTGACTTCCGTTGGTCACACGAGTAACATCTAGGAGGTACTCCATTTCCCGACATACATTATGAAGCACTTGTGCAGTCACCGACGCATGCGCATTACAAATTTATACTTACATACATAACCCCATACGCACATACATAACCCCATAAAAAATAGGGTATGTGCTTCCCATGCCCAAAACAATCGAAGAACTGAAAACTTTGTATTATGCGCATTTGCAATACGCTTGCGTCGGTGATTACACAAATGCTTCAGAATGTATGCGGTGAAATGGAGTACCACCTAGATGTTGTCCGTGTGACCAGGGGAAGTCACATAGAGTATCTATGACTTATATATACAAAATAAATTTTTGAAGTTCCGTTCACATTCAGCGTAAATATTATTGATAAATTCTTTTCCTTTAAATAGTTATAGCCGTTTGTAATCGCTATATTCATTTTGACTTACCTTGTATATATAAATTAAGAAAATAAGTTATAATTTAGTTAAAATTTATTATTAATTTTTATGCGCCATATCAATTGATCAAGAATTCAAAAGAAAAATCTTATTTAAAAGAATAAAAAGATTTTTGTTTACCACATTAACTTTGGAGAACATATTACACAAATTTTATAAACTTATTCTGTGAAAGGACATCTTCCATTCTACAAAATCCCAACTTCGAAATATAATTTTTAAATTTCATTTGAATCCTGTAGTTTTATTTAAATGTAAATTCCCTACATCTTTCATGAAATAAGTCGACTTCAGTTAAAATTTATTTTTTTTATTATATGTAATTATAAGCCATATTTTCATTTTTCTTCGTAATATATTCGTAGAGCCGAGCACAATTCTCATTAATTTTGTAAAAGATTCGCTTTCTCTGTGCTAAAGGCAAAGAATATTAAAACAACAAATTAAATAATGAAAGGAAACTGAAGATATGTTTAAAATATTCATGAAAGGATTCATTGTATTCGCATATGGAGCCCTGCATGCTTCTCAGAAACCTTTTTTTAACAAAGGATTACAATAAGCACTGCAGACATAAAGTTTTAATAAAGGGTATTCATTGGAAATAATTAAAATAGACAAGGAGATTATGAAAAACTGACGTTAATGTGAAATCTCCTAATTTTTTAATTATTTCGGCATATGCATGTGTTCTGAGCTTCGCGGCTATTTTATGTTACTTTAGGAATTAATTCACATTCTGTTTTATTTATCGATTATGTTTCTTTAATTATGAATATTATTAATTAAACTGTTGTTTTTTCGTTTTGTTTCATATTTATTCGTCTTTTGTATGCATTGCTACATTAATGTGTACGATGTTTTGCTTCTTCGAATAATATTTACCTTCATGCGAGTATCTTTCCTTTTTTTTAAAGATATAATTTTATTTATACAGGCGAAATAAAAATCTATAATTATCAACAATCTGACAAAGAAAAACAGTAAAATTGTGATAAAGGAACTCAACATTTGTGTGTTTTGTCGAGTGAGCATTGAGTAATAAAAAAAACCATCGAAATTTTGTTCAATGTTAATACATAAAAATTATTTTCAAAGTTATCTTTATGCTCCAAAATATTTAGTTCAGAGTGTTTTTAACATAGAAATTACACCCACTCGCTAAATGCTTAAAGCTAAGAAAGAAAGCACTTTTATTTGTACATGTACATTATATATTTCAATATATTCATAACATGGCAAGATTATTTCATACATTCATTTTTGTTTCCTAAAATCAAATTTGTTAAAATAATTTCCGACTAAGATGGTAACGCCTATGTACAATGAATATATGCAATTCTTCAAACAAATAAAGTTTTAAAAATAATATTTTCTCATAAAAATTATAAAATAAAGAGTCGAACTCTATATATAAATACTTGCATGCGATGAATTGTGAATTAAATGACTATTTTAATTTAATTAGTTTGTTGTCACCTTCATAAGTATAATAAATAGTAAAACCTCATGTTGAACAATTACAAATCTAACAGAAATGGAAGGAAAATGTGAATTGCAACGAAGAACTAGTGAAATTACCTTAAATCATGACTCGACCAATTTAACCTGCGTCTGTTATAATTGTTAGGAATATTTTCAAAGCATTTAAATTACCTTCAGAACATTAATCTCTCTTCTTTATTGTATTTCTTTCTATGAGCACCATTAAATGGAAAGTATAATTCACTTTATTTATTTATTTTGCCTACTTGTCCGAATAATTTGGGGAAATAAATTTGGAACGAACGCAGGAAAGAAATACAATAAATGAAATGGAACAACATCATATTCATATAAAAAATTTTGCCTCACACACTCCTAATCAAAACAAAATAACATTTTCTTTTTTCTGTTTAACATTAAGGCAGTGTTTCTCAAACTGTGGAGCGCGCTTTCCCTAGGGGGAGGGATAATCCAACGAGGGGGGCGCGAGTATATCGAAAAGTCGAAAATAAAATCATTATTTAAAAATATTATTTATTTACTGAAAGAACGAAACAAAATGCATTCTGAAACAATAAAATATAAAATACACATTAACAATGATATAATACACTTATAAATGTATCAGTACTGCACACTGTACTTGATAATTAATTAAACAGTACCAAGTTAAGAACAAGTTTAACAATTACCAGTTACCCCAAGAGTTTGTCACAAATAAAATTTAAGGCTTTTCTTGATAATTTGTACTGTTTGTAATTAAATTCGTATTGTATATATAAGTACATTATTATTGAATTCAATTATTATTGTTTGGATGGCTGAGGGGGCGCGAAGAAAATTTTGACTGAAAATTGGGTCGCAAGTATTGAACGTTTGAAAAGCACTGCATTAAGGAGACAATTCATTTCTGAATATTACTAGAGCAATAAAATCTAATTTCAAATTAGAATTCCTCCAAGAGCCATTTTGAAACGTGAATTATAAGTATTATTGAGAAAAAATTATTTTGAATTTAAAATCCGCTTGAATATTCTTTTATTTCAATACCTTTTAAGAAATTTTATAGATGAGATATTAAGTAACAATTTTGTAGCATGACACCTGATATTTTACCTATAAATATATAAATATTTTGAGAGAACCGCGATTTCGAGAAATATTTGATAGCAAAAATGTTCAATATAAAAACATTTATTAAGTAAGAGGCCTTTCCCTGTTTGAAAATCTTCGGGAAAAAACTCAGTTCAGTGCATATTTGGGAAAACGTAACGTGACATCAGGAACTGTCATTACAAAAGAAGTCAACCTTCTTGTGCAATCGGCGCTGTGCCGACAGTCCCTCATTTATCTTCTTAATACATTCATAACACCTAACGAGAGTGCTGATTGCAGGTCGATAGCATCTTTCGTAAAAATACTTATCCATTTTAATTGTTTCCGTGAAAAAAAAGGAAGAGAAATCGCAAAATGTTCTCATGTTTCTGCCATTTTTTGTTGTCGTGCCAACTTTGTAGCAAGCGTGGCAGTACTCCAGGAGAGAACGCTCGTGCTATTTTGGTTGTTGTGGCTACTAACTTCAGAACCTTGCTTGTGTATTTTGTATCTTTTTATTTTCTTTTTTGTTTTGATGCAAAAGAAAACTTTTTCATGCCCCAGGGCTACAGCGGACTGTTCTTCCGAAAGAAAAGTCTCGCTCTTTGAGGTGCTCGTGATCCTCTTTTCAGTGGCGTCCGGGAATAAATGTCAAGGAAAAAGAAATAAAGAGTGGGAAAAATGTTGATTCCGCTCTCATATCTTCGAGGTGAGTTTTTCCACGCTTTTAAACCTTTTTTTAGATTTTTAAATAAGCACTTTCTTATTTTTATCTGTTGTCTGTGTCAATGTCGACGTGTTTTTACTCAAAGGGGATGTCCATAAAATGCTGTCTGTTTATAAACATTGCTCGCGTTCGTTATATCTACGTGTAGTATTTTAAAATATTTTACTTCTCCCATGCATTACTTTACAAAACTTAATATTGCTTATTTTGGCACTTTCCGGTCACGTTTTAATCATATATAAGAGAAAAGAACAATATTCTTCCATTTAAATATTAAGATAGTTATTTTAAATCTAATATTTTAAAAACCACAAAAAAATTTATTAGTATGCTCTTTTTAAAATATATTGCTTGATTTCTTATAAAGTCTACACAATTTTTAAAAATACTTTATTATGAACTTGTTGATATATTCGATATTTTTCCCTTCAATGTATTTAATAACAAAACTTCTATTTCATAGAATTTTAGAAAAAAAAATTTAATACTTTAGAAAAGTGAAATCTAAAAAACAATTAAATTAAATATACATAGAACTAAAAATATAATTAGTTATAGGGTAATATTATATAAATAGTTCAATATTTCTCCTAGAAATGAGATTAGTTATAAAAAAAATACTAATGTTATTAATAATTATATAAATTAACTTTATAAATATTATGAAGTTTTAAACATGTTTTGTGAAGAGCCAAGCCTATTTTGATACGAAGTAAAAAGATTTTTCCTATTACAATTTTGCTTAGTACAATTAAGTATATAATTTCAAGGATTGATGCCTAGCTTATTAAAAAATATATATACTGAATCTTTAAAAATACATTGTTTAAATATTTTTCAACTCTTTTACCATCAGAAAAAAAGAAAACGTTAAATTTTTTATGAATCTCCCAATCATATTTATTACTCTTTTGGATACTATATAAAATCAAAGGAAATACTTATTTAATAGCATTATAAGCACACACAGGGACTTTCAAAAGTGTTCGTACAATTATAATTTTCTATGAAGTTTATTGATATCGAATAATAAAAATTAATATATCAGAATTATAATTTTTTATAATATCCGGCCCATGTTTTTAATTGCATACCGTAATCATTTTGTGAGATATATTATAAATTTTTTTGAAAAATATATAATCATAAAACCACTAAAAAATTAGCCCACAAAAGTCTTCGTATACTTAAAAAAAACCAATCATACTTTCAAGTATTGTATTTTTTTCTTAATTTAGTAAGACATCTTTTAGCGTCTTCAACAACTTTTAAGCATCTTGGTATAGATTTCACCAGATTTTTGGGGTTTTTTTTAATTCATTTATTTATTTGTAATTTTTGCATCGATGTTCTTCCATTCTTCTGTGATTACTATTTTTAATTCACGTTTTGTTTTTATATCTTATCTTCTTATTGTAACTTCTCTATAAATATATCCTAATGGATTTAAATCAGGCGATGAAGGTGGTGTTTTCAGAACTTGGGAACAGTTACAATGGAAACAGAGACATACGTTAAGAACTGTGTGCTTGGGCCATTGCGGTGATTTTAAAAAAAGTTGTATCCAATACCCAAATTTTGGGCGGATAATTTCAAATTGCTCCTTAAAATATTTAAATAAAGCTCATAATTCACAATACCATCAATAAGTTTCCACCTATATTATTGGGATTAAGATTCCTCGTTTTTTCTTCTCCCTGCTTTTATATACCCATTGGAGCCAAAAATGTTAAATTTGCTCTCACCTGAATTAGTAAATTATTCCAAAACATTTCAGACTAGTTTATCATAGATTTAGTAAAGGAAATTCGAAGCTTTCAACATTTCTTGCCGGATGATCTGAGTATAATTCGAACAGTTTCAGATAAAACTGAGGTAAAAAAACCTTTTATCTAATCCTGTAGAAACTACTAAAAACTCAAACGGAGATTTTTAATAAATTTTTAAGAATAAATCTGTGATCACGATGAGTTAATTTCTTTGGAAGTTCTTTCATAAATTTGTTTTCGATTCTATTTTCTTCTTTAAAACGCGTTATCACATACTGCACCGTTGAATGAGAAACATGTACTAATTTTGTAATGTTCCAAGCTGATTGAAGTGGAAAATAATCCTTACGACTATGAGCCATTTTTAGAAAGCACAGTAATAAATGAATAAAACATTTTAAAGAAAACAAGCAAATATTTATGTAAACTCTTTTTTGTATGTCCCCACAATGCAGAAATGAAAAAAGTAACAGAAGCTATTATTATTAAAGGAACTCATCCAAAAATGTTTTGGTGAACGATTATTTTTGTGAAGTTCTTTTCCTCCATCTTCCTGAATTTTATTTCTTTTAAAAATAAAGTTGAGTAAGTATTAAAAAAATGTATCTCCATGAAGAATGAAAAAAAGAAATTCCATGGAGAATATATAAAATGAAATAGGAGTGTATATTCGAATTTTAATCCTAGGCCTATGTAATATTTCTTCAACTTTTTTAAGTGTGCAAACATGAGAGACACTTTATATATGTGTGCATAAGACTTTTATAACAATAACATACAAGGTTTTTTTTCGAAATGATTACAAATGGCATTTCGATTCAAAAGAAGTTTTTTGTTAAGTAGATTTGAAGATCCTTTGCATTTGTATTTAAAGCCCATTTCTAATATCGACTGAATTACGTCAATTCTTATTAAGAATTCTTTTCAGTGATATATTAAATTTCTTAGCTTAACTTAACTTAACTCAGTGGCGTGACTACCCATGATGGCAAAGGCCTACTGTACCCAACTCAGTATGCGCGACCCTGGGCCCTGAGTTGCATGAGCAGATGTTCCGGTCAGGTGATCAGTCTGACGCGAACCCCAGTGTTAAGTTCCCAAGCAAGCTTGGTACTCATTTATCGACCCACAGAAGGGATGAAAGGCTTCACTTTCATAACTATTATTATAAAATTAAGTTAAGAGTTAATTGATAACAATATTTTACTGAAATAGTTTTATGAATCAAGAACTAAATTAAAATGATTAGAAATCTGCATTTCTTAATAATGATACAACTATAATGTTGCTATAATTATTTATAAGTATCTGAAGGGGAAAAAATTGTATTTAAAACGTGTACAAGCATAGAAAATACTTTAATTTTAAGTCTTTAATTTTTTTAATTCATAAAATGATGAAAAATTAAAAAGTAAAAGTTTTACGTAACTGGAAAAAGGCCTTTTTCGAAATTTTAAAGAGAATATTGTTTTCTACTAAATAAAAAAAAAATTTCATTGCAGTCGAATATTAAAAATGATTAATATTTCAGATAATTAATGTAACAATATGAATGCATGATACGTATATAAAATTGTTCTAAAATATCTGAAATAAAATATCTAAAATATTATTTTGAATAAAAATTATCATAAGATACTACGTATTAAATAAATAACCCGTGTATAATTATTGTGAGAAAATTTAGCTGTGTAAAATGCTTTTTTTTCACATGGTAACAAAAAATAGTGTAACGAATTAAATAAATAATAATGGTGGAATTATAATTATTTCAACTAATACCTGATTTTATTTACTTTTTAAGTTTCATCTTGTTTGGCATGCCAATCATATGCAGAATAACATTTGTGAGAAGCAGAAGATGACAAAAGTCATATTTATAATTTAATACTTCCCCTTAAAGTAAATTTAAATATATGATAAATGCTTAAAATTCGGAAATAAAAAATTATATTCAAGCAATGAACATATCCAATAAAGATTCTTCTCTATTAATTGAGAATAACAGCCTTTCTTTATAATTCTCTTAGATATAGGTTTAATTTAAAAATATTTTAATTTCATTTTAATATTAAATAATTATACGGTTGGACCTCTATATAACAAAGTCGCTAAATCCCGAAAAAAGTTCGTTATATGGAAAATTCGTTATATAGAGGTTGGTCTTTCAATTTTCTTTATAAACCACATAAGACAAATTTTAAATTCATAAACACTATATTTAAAAAAAAAGTAATTATTCAAAACTTTTTATAAAATAACATATATATTTTTTTTTATATATCTTACCTATAAAAAAAAAAGAAAGAAAGAAAAACTGCAAGGAAAGTTTCTTGACGCCTTCATCCATTTCCTAAAGAATTAATTTTTTTTCTTTGATGCTGAAGCACTTACGTTTCGAAATTTTCGAGCTACAAGAAACGAAGTTACCAGTACGACTGATCAATACTACAAATGAACAGAGACTAGTTGAAAAACGTGAGACTCCACTGAGGGTAAAAAGGGATATCGAAGATGTTTCCATGAACTGGACAACGGGGGTTAAGGATTGCACTTCTTGGATGAAATGTTCAGAATTCTATTGCTCTCGACGAGTTAGGCACCTAATAAAACCAGTTCAAGATTTATGACAATCATAAAATGTGCTAAAAGATAGAACAACTCGAAATGTCCAGAAATACTTCAAGAACAGAAAGAAAAAAAATTGAATTACAAGAGAAAAAGTTCGTTATATAGAAAAAGAACTTCGCTATTGAGAGATTATTTTACGAAGAAAATCGTGAAATGTTCTTGGTTTCAGAAAAAAGTTCGCTATATAGAAAAATTCGCAGTATAGAAGTTCGTTATATGGAGGTTCTACTGTGGCTACTTTTATATAAAACCTTTTTCGGTATTAATTCAAATTTGAGTACAATTTTTCTTTAACATGTATAAACTTTTGAGGGCATCACAATAACACCAACAATATATCTATTAAAATATCTTAATTTCACTGTATCTTATTCGAAATCTGATTCACTTTTCTTATCAGAACTTTCGAAAGAATTTCATTAAACTCACTTTATATGTATACCAATAATTATGCAATAAATAAACAAGATTGGAAAATTTCAATTGTAAGGTATTATAATAGAGAACAAATATGAAAATACATCACAAACTTCATTAGTAATAACATTAAAAAAATTTTTATTACATATCCTAAGTTTTGTAATCTACAGAAGAAACTTTTTGTTGTTTACAGAAGTTAACTTTTTTCGGTTATAAATATTTTAAAATACATTATAATACTTAATGTTCAGATTCGATGGTTTGAAGTAATTCGGGTTTTTCCCCCTCATTTGCCAATTGTATTTTCAGATGGTGAGCAAATTTCAATTTTTTTACTCCTTCAAAAATATCTAAAATAATTTACTGGAATTGACTTGTTTTTAAAATAAAAGAAATATATTGAGTTCAATTTTAAGTATATATTTGTATCATAAAAACAAATGAGTCCTATTTTTTTTATATAATATATTTTTATTGCTCGTAAACGTGAATTTTCACAAAATTAAGGAAATGGAATATTCAAGTTGCATATTTACTTCATACTAAAATTCTTCTGGAAAACAGAACATGTATGACATGCTGCTAAAACCTGTAGTTTTCCCAAAGTAATTTTGGAAAAATTGTATGAAATAAAATTCATTCGGAAAATGCTCTTACTTTTCTAGTTTTCTACAATGAAAATAGGTAATTCAATTTTATGATTTTTAGGCATTATTGTAAATAATTTATAGCACAAAAGGTATAGAACGTGAAGTAATTTTTGTTTTTTTACTATGGAAATCAAAAGAGGGTTTTATATGTTTAAGTATATTCTACTCTATGACACATGATATATTAAAAGGAGAGATAACACATTCAAGTAAAAAACCAAAGAGTATTAATTTCTTGTCTCTTTCATGTGTATACTAGCCATTGCTAGCCTTCTTCTCTGGGTATTTCATATGATTTTATATGAATATACACAGTTATATATAAATTATCTTAACTCCTAGCACTAAGCGTTCAATTGCATTGAAAAATTTATTTATTTTAAATGGTCGGGACTTGAAGTAGAATTATCTTTTACATTCCCATATAACTCCCTTCTAAAAAATGGATTTCTGTAAAACCATTTTTAGTGGACCTCTAAACAAAATAAATATGCTTGACAAACTTTGTCTAAGTTTAATAGTTCAAAACTGGAAATATCTATCTATAATACTCTTTAATCCCTCGCAACCCCTACCCCCACCCAGAGGATCGATTTTCCCAAACTCCGTTCTTAACGGATCTTTAACTTAACTCAGTGATGCGACAGCCCTTGAGGGTGAAGGCCAACTGCGCCCAACTCAGTATGCGCGACCTTGGGCCCTGAGGTGCATGAGCAGATGTTCCGGTCAGGTGTTCAGTCTGGCGTGAAACCTCCAGTGTTAAGTTCCCAAGCAAGCTTAGTACTCATTTATCGACCCACTGAAGGGATGAAAGGCTTCACTTTCATAACTATTATTATAAAATTAAGTTAAGAGTTAATTGATAACAATATTTTACTGAAATAGTTTTATGAATCAAGAGCTAAATTAAAATGATTAGAAATCTGCATTTCTTAATAATGATACAACTATAATGTTGCTATAATTATTTATAAGTAAGTAATTTCAATTCTTATTAAGAATTCTTTTCAGTGATATATTAACTTCCATAGCTTAACTTAACTCAGTGGCGTGACTACCCATGAGGGCCAAGGCCTACTGTGCCCAACTCAGTATACGTGACCCTGGGCCCTGAGGTGCATGAGCAGATATTCCGGTCAGGTGATCAGTCTGACACGAACCCCCTGTGTTATGTTCCCAAGCATGCTTGGTACTCATTTACCGATCCACTGAAGGGATGAAAGGCTGAGTCAACCTTACCCATCCCGGGGTTTGAACCTCGGACCTGTGGCATGGATAGCGGATCATGAAAAAAACATGCTTGAAAAAGTTCGTCTGTAGATCTAATATTTCAAAAACGAGAATATTAACGATAAAGGCCCCTTAAGCCTTTTATAATCCCTCTTGGTGTTTGATTTTTTGCAAAACCCTTTTTGTAATGAATCTCTGCTCTACTCCAAGAAAGGAACCTGCTTGCCCAATTTCAAGTCTGTAGGTCTAATAGTTCGAAAACTGCAATATTTATTTATAACACCTTTTAACCCCTCGCACCTCCTCCCTTGGAGGTCAATTTTCATAAAACCCTTTCTTAGCGGATCTCTACCCTACGGGTACCATATTGCAAGTCTGTAGGTCATGTGGTTCCTGATATATCTTGATGAGTGAGTGAGTCTCTTTTCTTCTTTACATATATGGGTACATATACAAATAAATTATAGTTTAAAACAACTAAAAACACGCTTTTATGGTTAATCGAACTAAAAAGTAAAAAAATAATTCATAATATATGTAAGAATAAAATGATTGACGAGAAAATGAATGTCATTAGGGGTAAAAGCGTGGGATGTTCAATATCAATTGTTATAGTTTCTTACTAGTCCTATTCCGAAATCCTGAGTTAGTGTAAGAACGTAGTACAAAACGCCCCACGCTTTTACCCCAATGACATTCATTTTCTCATTAATCATTTTATCCTTATATTAAGAATCACTTTTTTACTTTTCAGTGCGATTAACTATAAAAGTGTGTTTTTTTAGTTTTTTCAAACTATAATTTATTTTTGATTTTTAGTTAGATCTACAGTAAAAATACGTATTTTTAGTTTTTTTAAACTATCATTTATTCATTGATGAATTAATCTTAAATGCGTCATTTTTTTAGAATCTGGAATAGCCATTGGCATCCCATCAGTGCGTTGATACGGCCTGGTTTACAAAATGTAGGGTCAACCAACGAAAGGAAATTTGGAAGAGCTAAGTTTGAAATATTTTATGCAAAAGAAGATGTTAAGCCAATAATATTTTTCCCTAAAAAGAGCTCAATATTCTCTCTGAAACTTATATTAATCCGGTGGCCTCTGAATCACAATTCTCAGCTGTTTTGGTAAAATGAAGCGATGAATGATGTTTCATTCCTCAGATACGACAAGAGAATTTAGAAAAACAGACTTTACATACACGAGTCTTTTTTTTTTTTATTTCCATTTTCAGAAAAACTAGATAATTGTTTATATTATGGAAAAAATTGCTGATACACGTTTTCTCACTTTTTTAAGGTTGTAACTTAATTTTTTTGTAGCCAAATCTGGAAATGGGATCTTGAATTAGTCACCAAATCTGGAAATGGTATATGGAATTAGTCGCCAAATCTGAAAATGGTATAATGAATTAGTCGGCAAATCTGGAAATCGTTATTCCTGATGATTTTGATCATGACAATAAAACAAAATTATTAAATTATTATATTGTCATCGGTCCTTGACAAGTGTGCAAAATTTCGAATTAATCTGACCTTGTAAAGTGGGTAAAAATCGAGTTCAAAGATTCCGTTACATACAAGTGAAACTTACAAAAGCGTGTTAAAATAAGATTTTAATTATCGTATGTATGGTATTACAAATAAACATTAATTCGAAGGAAAAAAAGACAACGAAAGCTGTTTATGTACATTCAATGGTCCTTTTTTTTTGGTACTTGGATGTTTTTTTTTTTTTTTTTTTTTTGCTAGATTTATTGAAAAACCAAAAAGCATTTTATTTCATTTTTCAAGAAAAAAATAAGGAAAGTTTGTAAAAAAGAGAGAGATTCTTCACACAATGTTTGGGGATAAATATGTCATTGTTAATAACTAAAATAAAAAGAAAAAAAAGTAACTTTCTTCGGGGAATATCTTGGATGATTACATTTATTATTGACACACCCTACTGCCATTATGTGGAGTTCGCATATTCGGGTGGACTTCATTAAGGTAATTATGAAGCATGTATATATCATATTTATGATTAGAAAGTTGCTATTTTCGTGAATGTCACTTTCTATGAAAGACATCGTTTCCAAAAATGAATTATATCCTATTATGTTGATTAGGACTTCTCATTCAGAATAATTTGCATATTTTATAACACAGGTTCCACAGAAAATTACGAAATGAACTTTAAGTATAATTATAGTTTATTCTTCTATAAAATAGAACTCTGAAGAGTTTTAAAAATGATATTTTAATTAATATAATGAAAAAAGATTCAGAATTTAGTGTCACATAATGTACTTGTTACAAATGCTAAATTTACTACTTTTGCATTTTTTTTCACTATTTCTTATATATCAAGTACGTGAATTTGATAAAATATGAAAACAATGCATTCCAGCATTATTCAATTTTTAGTTTTCTATTTTCGGTGAAATTTTTAAATAATATATTCTGTATTACTAAGTCAAAAGATTGTGAGCATGTGTATGTGTGTGTGTTTAGGTATGTAACATTCTTTATTAATTATAGATTTAGAGCTTCTATCTATTATATCTCATAGGATTTCCCTCAGTATTATAAATGAAGGAGAGAAGATTGGATATTCATAAAACTGGTTAAATTGCCCTTTTTTAAAAAGCATTCCTCTGTCTGAAATGTTAATAGTAATAGTTTCCATCTTTTTATTGTTATTTTTTGTTTTAATCTTTAGAATTCAAATAATTTTTGTCTATCAAGTATAGTGTATCGCAAACTAAATAATACGTATATAAATACAGCATTTTACTTCCAAATGTATAGTAGTTTATAATTTGGTGAGATGGGAGCACTTAGTTCTTCCGAACTTTCATCTCTTATCTGGACATTTTGGATGGCATTAAAACGCTTTCAAATCGCCCCTTTTTAATAAATAATATTTAAAATTTAAAATAAAACTAATGAAAAATAATAATAAAAAAATTACATTGATATGAATAAATACCAAATGCATTACATTATTAAATTTGTTGAAATTTGTTGGAGATATTGATTTGCTGACATCTTGATTACCATTATGAATTTGTTTACAATTTTTGACAGCATATTACACAAACAAACGCTACATAAAAGCAGCAAAAAACAACAACTACAAAAACTTGTTTACAACGGGGACATGCATGCGTTTGTCTCCTTCATTCCAAAGATTCTCAGCTTACATACTCTGAAAGTTCGAAAACATTCTTTCTTCATATGATTTCTGGGTTTTAACATACCTGATTGGCCAGATACGGTAGCTGAGGCAATCATGCATTACCTCTCCACAAAATGTTTTGTTTTTTAAGAATTAAAATTGCACTTAAAATAATTATGTTTTCCATTACCGGGAATAAATTAAAAGAATTAAATATCACGCGATGTCTCGGAGGATTCCAATCCATGTTGAATTAAAGAAGTTAACCTTATTAAATTTATTTTCTTAAATCTTATATTTGCTATAAAAGTTTTATAGTAATATAATTTAATTGACGTTATAATTATTTTACTCACTATACTTAATCATAAATGTCACTACCATTCAACTTGTCTCAATAGAAATTTTATTTTTTTACGGATTTCTTTGTGTTTCGTTAAAAAACATTTTCTTAGGTTTTGTAAAATATTGTCATATTTTTACCGTATAATATACTGCTGAACCTTAAAATTCGTATAATAAAATTATTTAGGTATATGCTTTATCATGATTTCAATTGATGCTGATTACATAGTGAGATAAGTGGAGGGACGTGAAATTTCATCGAAGCGCAAGATTCATTTTTCATAAAAATTAATCCTTCCCCAAGGATTTCCTGCCCGAAACTTTTTTAAACTGCATTTTGTTATGAAGGAAGGCCTTTCTGTACTAGCCTAAACTACAGATTGACCACATAATCTTTACCTTGTAGAGCATTTTTATGATAGTTGCATTTCAGCTGCCGTTAGCAGTGGTTAGTTGCGAGAGTTGTCTGGTTCTAATGTGCCTGAAAAAAATGGATACCAATCACAGTTGAGATGAGTTTGGTGTTTTATGGCGCAAGAGCCAGTTTTGGCTATACTGCGCCAAACATTCATAAGTCTGTTGTCTAGACGGGAAAAGAAGAAATTGGATGACAAGATGGAGGGTCGAAAATAGAGAAGGATCACTGGGGTACCCGGGGGTCGTGACACCCGTGTTTACCAAAGATAGTAAACCCCTTGGGAAAAGGAAAAGATCACTAGGGTACCTCGGGATCGTGACACCCGTACCCACCTAAAGAAGG
>BMAV01025303.1:229813-296265 GCA_019973955.1 Trichonephila inaurata madagascariensis | reverse complement strand
GTAGTCCAGTGGTAAGGGTATCGGATCATGGCAGGCATGTCATGAGTTCGAGCCCAGTACCACTAAAGACCCGCCATGTAGGGCAGCGATGCACGTTAAATCTATCGAGAGCTGAAACGTCCACCCGTTGGTGTGGTGGGGTAGTTAGGAGAGGGGGGTGCCAGCTCAGGTGTCGTCCACGTCACTTGATCATGGTTCAAAATTACGTGGTCTGTTACCAAAAGCCCTTGTGTAGCTGAACAGCGCGACGTTACTATTCCCTCACTCACCCAAAATGGAAGAGTAAATGTGGACACAAATTTAACACAAATCTCAAACCAACAAATTTCTTGCATGAAATAGTAAAATTAATCCACGTAGAACAAGCACAAATCTTCAAAGAGAATTATTGGCCATTTTTTTTAGCATTGATTCATTGGCTTTAGAACAAACGCTTATTGAAGCAGGAAGATGGGCAAGAACATCGATTCAAAAATAGCGATTAACACCTGAAAATGAAGAGAAAACTTTTGTATTGAGCAAGGAATGCTGGGATGCATAAGACAGAGATGTAAGGTTGTATTCAGTAACAAAACGCACCTTTTGTGCATATGTTTCATTTCGATCAACATGTGTCATATGATGCGCTGAAAAATCTATTAGAGAACAAGTTAATCAAAAAATTGACACCTTCAAAAGCAGATAGTTGGTGGTTATTTTACGTCAGGAAGACCTAGAAGCTTAGTTCAGTTGAGGAAATGGTTAACTCAATAAATTTGTTTCAATGTAAAAGACAAAATGGAGCTTTTTTTATGTGAACGTTCGAAGGCGATCTTGGAATGTTTCAATGATGTTTTGCTTCCAATCAAAATTTTAAGATGGTTGAAAATATTTTAAGAAAAGAAGTTAACTGTTTTCAATCAACCTAATAATTCTTAAAATGTAAGTACAGTAAAAAATTCGTCAGTCATAGTGAAGGAACGTGTAAAATGAACTGTTTATCCAAGAGAAAAAATGATTGAAGATTGTTATAAAAGTTTAGTTTCGTGATAATGGCGTCAAAAGCTTATGTTCCAAATTAATTAAATCCATGCTGAAAGGTGATACATGATATCACTAAAGCTATGGAAGGACGTATTTTCTACTGTACAATGTGTTTAAGAATCTCATACTAATAAAACTACATGAGTGAAAATTCTTGAATTTGTCTATTAATTTTCGTAATAATGTAGATTGTTATTATGAAAATATTTTGTTATTTAGATTTATTTTGATGTTTTTAATTTATTAAACTGAGAAACTGAGAAAACTGATTTTAGTATACTTATACATTTATTTTAAAAAATTGCATTATCATTAACTGTGCTTTCTATTCTAAGTTTTATTGTTGCCTTGTAATAATGGCAAATAAATAGGAGCCTTAAAAAATTTTGCTTAACTCTGCTATCTGAATCCTAAGCCTAAGAATATACTTGTATGTTATTGTTATCTTACTCAGCCCTTTATTATTTTCTTACTTGGTGTTTTAGTTTAAATTAAAAATAATAGTCAAATAAAATAATATTATATTTACATGTGTGTGTTCGTACGTAACAACTGTACAGTGTACTATAAATAGCTCGAAAGTGCAAGTTGGCTTGCCGTTAAAAACAGGTCTAAACCTATTAATAGCATTTCTCGTCCTGCTACGTTTATAACAGTAGCAGTACCCACCGTCTTGAATTTTAAATTTTTCCCGATCATAAGTTTTGAATTTATACGTGTGTGTGTATTATAAACTTAAAATATTATTTATATTCAATTAACCAAATTTTAAATCTAGCTAATTTGTGTAAATAAATCATTTACTTTAAATCTCGAGACAAATCAATTTATATAACACTAAACGATTTTAATGGAAACTGTAAATTTTGCATCAACCAAAACATGGTAGCAGCAATTAAGTCATAAGCTATATCCTTTGAAATCAAGAAAATTTCTAAGAAAGGATTTTAATAATTTAAGTATTTCAAAGTAACTCCCTCAAAAACAGTTTACTGTAAGCTTAAATGCATACCAATAACGAGAGATTAAATACATTTACAGTATAGGAATGATTAAATATATTTGCATAAAAGAATGATTAAATAAATATATATAAGATGATTATACTAATCTCACATCCATACAGTGATGATAAAACACACACAACAATGATTTCATTTTTACCAGTTATATAAATGCAATAAACAAAAGAATTCATTGTGATAAACGAAATCAATATTCTTTTAAATTAAATTTTTAACTCAATCATAATAAACGACAAATTAAAATATAAACAATTCAATAAATCCACCTCGCCAACAAAGCGGTTCTCTAACACGTACTAAGCAACTGATGAACTCTAACATTTACAAATACATTTTCTCTAGACCAATGGAATCATATAACAAACTAAACACCAAAATTACGCGAAACAAAGTCGGATACAAATAACATTAATCTGCAAATCAGACGTTCCATCTCCCAAAATAAAGAAAAGAGAAATCCCCCTATATTACCCAAATACATTCCATTAAATCAAGTTAGGATAAAGGGGTATTCTACAGATTGCCAGCATAATCTCCATCGCCAATACGCTTTAGAAATAAGATCCTATTACTCTAGAGTGGATAAAACAAAATCAGGACTGTAGCAATAAGCAAAAGAAGATGAGGTACAAATGAGATGGCTTTGTGCTTCCACGTGTAAAGTGGATCATGCTCCCCTACACCGTGTTTTCTTTCTCTCCAGAGAATGATGATTGGAAGAATGCGTAGGAGGATGTGTCATCGTCAGCACTCAAGATCGGCCTTGCCAAGTAAACACCGGCCGTTTACCTTGACGCGAAAAGGGGATGAATCGGGATATGTGTAGAATATTCCGTGTGCGACCTTAAAATAAAAACCCCTCTTCCGCACACTTCATCACCCAACAAAGCACCGAAGTGCATTTGAGTGCATCTATTTATCTTTGAGAAAGAGAGAGGCTTCGTACTAGCACATGGCAAAGGATTTTCTTATCGAAGAGACCCCCAACGCATCGATTGAAATTTCGGATTTGGGTCACGATCGGCGGTCGCACTTAATGTCTGCTAGATGTACGGGCGTACTGCTGCGAAAGACTTCTGGAAAAACGAGATACGGTTAATGAGTTTGGGATTTTGTACATTTCAAGTGGAAAAGGTTTCGAGAGAAAGAATTTCTTTTTTTCCTTTGGAAGACCTTTGGCGTTTTCCGAGAGAATTCCGATCGGTGATGGGAGAAATGCTCTCTCAGACTGAAGAACTGGTTTTGAAGAGAAGTCGACTTCTTTTAAGTCGATGAATTTTTATTGAACAAATAGAATTCAAGTTTGTGTTTGAAAATATAACTTTGTGGTAATTTGATTTGTTTTATCTTTGAAAGATAGGAATCAGGAATTAGGAATCAAACGAATCTTTGGCTGCAGTATTATACTTCCATGTTATTGTAAAACTCTTAAGTGTGGACTGCGATTCAGCAAAAACTTTAAAATGCATTGGGAATATTTTTGTTACATTAAAGCTAATATGTTTAACTAGCTTTAAATAAAAAAAAACTGGGTATCAAAATGTTATTTGATAGTTTTAAAATTTTTCCAAGAAAATGTTGTACGCTTGTAAAATCGATGCATTTAAATTTATTTTTCGAAAACTGGGTGTTTGTTTCCAAAGCCGTAAAAATCTATAAGTAAAATAATTTCAGTTAGTTAATCGAAAATGTTCAACTTATTTTAATATATTCCTATGCTTTTCTTATGAAATATTTCTTAATCTCCTTATTACTGTTGTGTACTGTGCATTTATATTCTTCAATAATTCTCTTCAATAATTGATTACAACTTTCTTATCTATTTTGATTTATCATGTTTGCTCAGAAATTATTTTATGCAATAAAGGAAAGAGAAACATATTGCGTATTTGGGAAAATATTGCATATAATATGCACTGCATCTTTCTCTTCTATAATAAAAAAAAACATTGTATCATGGCTTACACTGATTCCTTCCCCGGAAAAATTTTCAATTCAGAAAGCTTAGGATACTCATTTATGTAAAACTGATGTCAGTTGTTTACAGTATTCTCAAACAAAATCTTAAAAATCTCGATAAAATATTAATGTTGCAATGCAGATTTTAAATTGTTATTTTAATAATTCTCAAATCATGTCATTACATCACTTTATTACTTTATTTCATTTTGAGCAAAACAAATTAAATAAGAACTAATACTTCTCGTATTTTATTTTGTTTCTACAAAAAAGGCCCAAGAACAGAATTAAATATATTAAATATTTGACTGTTTTAAATTCCAAATACATTTTCAAATTAAGGGGTATAATGAAAAAATTTTTTGTTTTTTTGTATTTAATTATTTGCAATTAATAGCTACCCTTATTCAAATTTATTTTTTAATGTTTTGCATTCATATTAAAATGAAAAATAAAGTTAGATACATGCGAATTATTTGGGAAGAATAAAGCAACTAATTTCTTAAATATTTGAAGGCAAAATGTAAAACTCAGTGACATCGAACATGTTCAGTAATTTATTCCTCTTTTTTACTATAGAAATCTCTATAAATTCCAAAACAACGAAACACAAAGTGTTTCTGTTCCAAAATAAAAGAGTTCGTAACATTATGTTATATAAATCAATTAAACAAATGTGTGCTTCATTTTTATTGTTTAATTTTTATCTTACATATTTTATCTGAAATAAAATTAAACCATTTTTATGTACTATAGTTCAGATAAATTTTTCTCATTATAATAAGGAGAAGGGAAAAAACTAATATGCCTACAGTATTGTGAAAATAAATTGAGAAATATCGCTCTTTTATTTATCACTTATTAAAAATAAAATTAAAATAACATTACAAATCAGTTTTATAATAATCCTTTTGTTAACGATTTAGCTTTGTAAACGAAAAATGCTAGATGTTTTCTGGAACATTTGAATTATCAAAAGAGGTTCAAATTCATCTTCCAGCTACTCGAACAGTACTAGCAATTTTTTTTCCAGTTTCTAAGAACCTTACTGTCATGGATATTAGAGCAAAAAGACAGGCTGAAGTTATTTTTCATAAAGAACACAGTCCTATACATATACTAAGAGAAATAAAATATATGGAGAGTGTTCGAAGGATCTGAAAACAATTTCGGGTTACAGGAAAGGGGAAGACCAACCCATCTGGACAATGCGGAAATCGACTTAACCCTTAACTTCGCACTGTTGCATTTCTGCGACATATAATTTATTTTAATTTAATAGACTCAATATTTACCTAAAAATTATTTATCTGAGAAAAAAAAGATTACTGCAACGAAATACATGCTAATTTTGTCATTAGATGGAAGTACATTTTTTTCAGAAATCACAACAATTATAAAAATCTCTGATGCCTCAAAAACTGTATTTTTGTTATAAAAAGAATCCATTATATTTTATGCTTCCTCTTGTTTATTGACGAAATAAATTACCAGGTAAGAAATTTAAACATTTTATGAAGAATAATAAAATCCTCATATAAAAAATGTTTTGTAATTTACAGCACTACTGCGCAATGAGGCACTTCTGCAACAAACAAAAAAATGACTGAAATTCAATTTAAACAACTTAATTTTTTTAAATATATTTTTCCCTTTTATTATTATTTGGGAACTAGCCGATTTAATTTTTTCATAGAAATTTAAAAATTTGGGAAGTTAAGGGTTAAGGAAGTTAAAAACCCACATTTAACAAATTTTGACTTGTCTAAATAAATGTCAGCAACTGATATAAGTATGGCATTTTATGCTGTGAGAAAAAAAATCTTTTAAAACGAGATTGGAAGGTACTTAAACCGTACAAAAAGCACTCCTGAATGACTTAAGTGAATTTCAAAAATATATAATGGAACCGAAAATACAAAAGTTAGACTGAACATGGCAGGAAAAAGTTCTCTCTTTTCTAACGAAATATATTTTGTAACTTAGAGATTCAGATTCAGTTCGTGAAACAAAATAAACTAGAAACTCATTAATACTCCTAATCTCGACACCAAACCAATTAAACAACAGAGCATTCGCCCATGAAGTTGTTAAAGAGGCTTCAGTGTTGGGACAGGATTCTCATGCCCTTTGAGGGGAAATTGAACATTTCTATTTATGAAATCATATTAAATTAAAAAAATTCTTCCAATCACCATTAAATTGTAGCCGAAAAAAGATGGTGCTGTTTAAAAGACTGTACACCATCCCACGCATCAAATAAGATCAAACCTTTTTGCTCATTGAACAATCTTCGAGTTCTGTTATGTGCTGGGAATTCTATGACATAAATTCCATCACAAATATGTGGAACAAAAAATGAGTAAAAGAAAGACTTGAAAAATGCGCTACATGACGATAGATAAACTGATTTCGGTCATTAATAACAAATTAACAACAGATGTGATAAAATTAAAACTATATATTCTAAAATAATAAGATTTTGCGGTAATTGGTATCGCCTATATGGTGCCGCGCTAAAAAGTGATGCCAGCTCCTGGGGAATGTACTAGGTCTGCAAAGGTTAAAATACTAATAAGGGGCGTCGTTAGAAAAGAAAAGAAAAAGATAGTAAGATTTATGCCAAAACGGGTGTGTGATGCATTGAAGGCTCGTAGGGGTCATATGAAATATTAATTTAACCCTACCTACGTAAAATATGAATAAAACAGCAGTATGTGTAAAAATTACATTTTATTATTTTATTTATATATATATAATTTAGAATCGTTAACTATCAGTTTTAGACTACGATCAAAGTTCCCCGAAAATGCACAGATAAGAATATTCGGTAGAAAAACTTTGTATATGAATGTATACAGTTTATGTTAAGTATTACGGAAATTGAATAATTGTTAAGAAAAATTTGCAATTATACTTAACTCACAATCTTATCTCCTAGAAACATATTTATATATAAAGAGACTTATGGGCCCCCCCCCAAATGCCACTAAAGATTGTTCAAAAATGAAATTTATATGATATGTGAACTGCAAAATCAAAATTTATGTCACATAGAGGGATGGTAAAATAGTTAATTTAATTATAACTCATAACACAAAAAATCGGTGTTCTTTTTAAATTACATTAAATACAACGAATTTGGTGAAAAATGGGTAAAAAAAAATGTGAAAAAAAAAGAAACCATTGGATCGTTCAAAAAGCAATTTTCTTGGTGAAAATTGTGAATAATGATTTTCTTATAGCGTATAAATATTTTATTGAATCATATATTCTCCATTATGGTGCAAAAGTTATTGCCATTTTTCTGGCTGTAGCATGATTGAACGCTCACAAAATTTCTGATCTTGGCAATCAAAGAAACTGATCCAAGTCCTTTTTGACGCCCCATTTGAAGTAAAAGTTTTGCCCTCTAAAACATTTTTTTAGAGATCAGGACAAATAATAATCAGAAGATGACCGTCTTGGAGAATATGGAGAATGTATACCAAGGGTGTCCAACCCAAATCGGTTCGTTGCCCTAGTAAAATTTTACTAAAAAAAAACTGAAGTGGCCGCACATATCAAAATAAAACAACGAATTATTCAAAACATTTTATTATCGTACAATATTCAAAATATTTTATTACCTTACAATTAATGTGGCACTTATTTTTGTATTTTACTTGAGATTTTTTAATATCAACGAATAATTTAGTCGACGCGCATCGTAGTTAATTGGTCCTGTTTTCATCGAGCAACCTGCTACGATACTTGTTTTTACCAGATTTAATTTGGAGAAAAAATGCCTCGCAGCGATAAGTAGTTCCAAATGCTGATATAATGCACACAGCCAATCGTTTTAAATTTGGAAATTTATCTTCGAGGATTTATTTTTGATACTATTCAATCTTATTCTCTTCACACAGGCTTTCTGGCTCAATGCTTGATATTGTAATTCTATTGGCTCTATTTGTAAATTTGGAGGCGCTGATTCCACCTCTACATTAAATGGAGCTAAAAATATTGTAAACATTTCCTCAAACTTTTGTACATAGGAGAATCTGGTTTTGAATTCTTCAAATAATTTTCCGATTTCTGTAGAATATTGAAGTTTTATGGTCACTTTTACAGTCATTTAACAATGGGAAATGATTCAAATTGTTTGCCCACAATTGATTTTCATAAAACTGAAGCTTTGCTACAAAGGCTTTTTATATCTTGATATAACAATAGGCATAATCAACTTATTTTCACCATATAACTTTTCTTCCCTTTATTTCAGTGTTTCTCAAACTGTGGGGCGCGCCCCCTTAGGGGAGCGTGATAACCCTACAAGGGGGCTCGAACATATCGAAAAGTCGTAAATAAAAGATTATTCAAAAAGTTATCAATTTACTAATCGGAAGCAAAACAAAATATATTCTGATATAATAAAAAATAAAATACGCATTTATTCTGATATACTATATTTATACGAGTAAATGTATCAGAGTATGGCACAATGTATTTGATACTAAGTTAAGAACAAGTTTAATAATTTCTAGGGATTTTTTTCCATGGGCTTATCATATACAAAAAAAAATTGCATACAAAATTTAATACTTGATAATTAGTACAATTAATAATTAAGGTCATATTGTAGCTCTAGCGTCAAAGTATTACATATTATTACAACAGCAATACATTGTTATTGTTTTGGGAGGGGCGCAATGAAAATTATGATTGAAAATTGGGTCGCTTATATCGAAAGTTTGAGAAGCACTGCTTTATTTCCATAATCGTAATAAGCAGTTACGCGACTTAACCACCGAATTTTGGTGTAATGAATGAGATCGCTATATTCAAATTCGTTCCCTAAGATATTCTTGAAATTGATGATGCTTCAATAGATTATTTTTAATTGAACTAATTACCTTGACAACAACTTTCATCACGTGAGACATATTTAATACTCGTGCACGTAGATTCTCGAGATGCAAAAAACAATGACAAATGAACATTTCAAAATCATTTGAATTGTTTCCTAAAGCTTTTATGCGATCGATAATTAATGTAAAAGTACCAACATTTTTCCAAACCATTGAAGGGTCTCCATCTGTTGCAATGCATACAAGATTTTTTAAATGTATCTGACGACTTTGCACGCTATTCATGACAGCATCCTTAATATCTCTTCCGGCTGTAGTACCTTTCAAACTCACAAGTTCGAGTTCTTCAGTAGTATTCACTTGACTATAGACACCTCTAATAAAAATATATATAGCAAATTTAACAGTATCATTTATATCTGACGTCTCATCCAAAGCCAGTGAGAAATGTACGAAGCATTTTGTAATGGTTTTTAGCGATGCACAAATCTCACTCGAAATGTTTTCTTTTCTTCTTTCAACAAAGTGACGTGACAGACTAATTTGAGTTAAGAGATTCAATTTTTCCGGACAGATTTCCTCAATTGCGGCAATTAGACAGTCTTTGATATAGTTATCGTCTGTAAAAGGCCATATTTTTAGCAATAATGTGGGATTCTCGAAAGCTAGTCTTTACTTTTCAATTTTATTAGGCAGTTTGCTTATGAAATAAGCATTTTATTATTGCTTGGAAGTCAAATGAAGGGAAAAAAATTATTTCGGACAAAATAGCACGATGAGAGGTTGGGGGTGGAGGTCAAAACACGATTTTTAAGATTCAAGCGTTTATAGCATGGGTACTCAAACTTTTTTTCTGCTGGGCCGCATGCATATGTCAGCTATTTCACGCGGGTCGCATACATATATTAGTTATTACATAAATAGTTCACAATTTCTGCATCAGTAAATGGTTTCTTATGATTATCAATAATATAACAAACTTCATAGGATGTCGTTGTTACTGCTGTGATATGACCACTGAAAAAACACTTTGTTGTAGTAGCAAAGATTATTCAAGAAAGCCTATTTATCACCTCTTGAAAGAGATCGAGTAAAAGTGTCATTGAATGTGATTCCTGTGTTTATTGGTATTTTTTTAAATTCAGCTCTTTCGTGACAAATCAAACAGTTACTGATCCATGTTTGTTTTTCACTACAAAATAGTTAACCTCCCAACCATCTTGAAATAATATATTATCTTCGAATATTTCGAATATATATATAATTGCTGCTACTCCACTGTTGTCTGCTATCACTAACCGTAACCGTTCCAATCAGAAAAAGAATATCAGTTCGTACCCGTACGACACCAACAGCAAAATTGATATATATTTGATTTCTTGACAAAGCATTTCCCACCAAATTTGTAATACAATATTCTTAAGTAAATTTCTCAGAACAATGGACGATGACCGAGCCACTTAAAAAGGCTTGGTGGGCTTCAGGTTGATCTATCGCTGGTCTATAGTCAAAATGTCTAAAATAATATAGATAGCTAGAAGCTTCAATTGGGCAGCAAAAAGTCTTCAAATGGGCCACGGGTTGGGCATGCCTTTTGTATACTAACACTTTCCAACCAATCTTTAAACACTTCTGGTGAGTTGCCAAACTTGTATGAGACCTCACATTATCTTTTCTATTAATCAATTCTGGTCTTTTCTGTTTGAAGGAACCCCTCAATTTTGACAGTTGACAACAGTACACATCAGAATTTATCATGGTACTGTCCAGTATAAGCTATATAAAAACGATTTCTTTGAAATCTCACTAAATAGAAAACATCCTCTTTTTTTTATGAACATTGATTTTGAAAATACTAAGAGCCACTTTATATTCTTTATACTCCATGATATCTTGAATTTAACATTGTTGTAGACAACTCATATCTCTTCCTCAATGCTAAATCACTACCAAAATGGATCTTTTTCTGATATTTCCAAAGCAAATCACAGACATCAATTTGATGAAGCAAATTACTTTTGGTAAAGATATTTGGAACTCATACGTTGTGAGTTTTAAAATTAAATCAATGTATTTCACGTGATTATGAATGGTCGAATTCGATCTCAGTGATCTCACGAGTTGTTATTTGGTTACTTGTGAATCAATGCCTTCATCAGCTTCAACTACCCTTACAGAAAGTGGTGCATTTTCTACATCAAAATTACCGGAAAGTAATTTTGCAAACCAGTTTTGCCACTGGTGCTCTGTCAATACATCTCCATACACATCGAATAATTTTTTTCTTGCTTCAGTAAAATTTGCCGAAAATGCTGCGTTTCACCTTCTATATATTATAGGGAGCCAAACAAAAGCTATTGCACAAAATTAGGCAAACTTTTTCACAAACAAGTCTTGATGTATCAGCTGTCAAAATATATAATTACAATGCGGCTTAAGTATGAAGTTGACTGAGAAGAAATGCAGTTTAACCCTTTATTGGAAAAAAACGAAATTACTATCTGATCAACCAAAAAAAAATTTTGAATGTATTAATTACGATAAAAAAAAAAGAGTAAGAAATTTTAAATAACTGATTATTTTGAAATTATGCTGAAATCGCGCTTGTGTATTTAAGAATTCCCTATGAACAGCGAGCCTGATTAGAACATATATTATTTCTTTAAATACAACCTAAGTAAAACAGAAATTTAAAGTGAAATTGAATGTAATGATTTATCTTTTTTTAATTTGGTTCTCAAAATTAATATTAAAAACAATTGAATTTGAAGATTAATGAAAATCTAATGTTTCTAAATTTCGAATAAAAATTAGATCTAAAATGTTCTAAAATTAGTTTTTAAGATTACTGAGCATTACTGCACATTCTAAGAATTTTGGTTTATATTTTGCTGAAAAGGAGAGAAATTCTTTTAGTTTTAACTAGTACTTTACTCAGGTAGTGAACATTATTAGCGAGTAATATAAGTGGAACTTTCAAAAGTAGATTAAATATGGTTAAGGTATTTCTAAAAACTCTAATACTCGTCTACTACTGTTAAGTGTGTGTGTAGTGGCGATATAATTCTAGCTTAAAAACAATATATATATATATATATATATATATATATATATTATAATTTAGAAAAGTCCTTTTACTGCAAAATCTAAAAGATAAATATAATTCTTTGAAAAAATGTTATTTTCATATATCTTCCAGGAACTTTCAACTCAATTTCCTATTAATATTAAGATTTAAACCTAAGCCTGGCTTAAAAGTTTATGCAGCACATATTTAAATTCCTTTCTGGACCTTAAGCTCTTTGAAGCATTCTCATTGATTCTGGGATAATTGGAAGTTCAGCCAACAGGCTAATTTCTCTCGTGTGGTCTGCATTGACATCGACGAATATTTCATAATCCTTATTATGCAGAAAGCTCTAACGCCTGGGGATGCTGCATGGCATTATTCGTCGCCATTCGTATTCTGAAGATAGGAGACTAGGAAGAGGTATTCTTGCGAAAATCAATACTTCACGCTTACAAAAGAATATTTCCTCGTATGTTGTGGGCGTGAGATAAGCAAGGTACATGATATCCCGTTGACGTATTAATTAACGCGAGTTATCACCAGTGACATTAAATTAAGTTCCTTAAATATTGATTTTTTTACTTCAAAAATATATTACAATATGGTTCGAAAAATCATTTTTAAAAAATGTTCTATTTTTTTCTGTTGCAAATGGAGCTGTCAATTTATTCCTAAGAAGTCCATTTAAGTTATTTTTTGCTGAGGAAGGGTTTTTAACTTTATATATATCTTACGTAAATATATCATTACTAAATCTTCAAAATTATGAAATAAAAACTTGATGCCTTATTATGAATCTTGCTAATGAATTTGGCCACGGTAGCCCATACTCTAAGCATTTTGGGATTAATTTTTTTTTTTAAAAAACAGCTTATTACTATATTCCTTGAATTGAATGGAAGCAGTTTTTTGACCTGTAGAAACAGGATTTCTTTCAAAAATTAATCAAAAACAAAAGCCTTAAGTTCTGCATACGGAAAAATACGATTTGTAAAATAATTTCACAATACGGGAAATTTTTTAATGCTAGAAACCTAATAATTTAATAAGTATATTACTTTAAACAACTTTTAGTGTATATAATTAATGAAGATTTAATTTTAAAGCTTTTCTTAAGATTTACAAGTTTGTAACAAATTCGAATATTTTGAGTTTAAAAATGCTTAGATCGTATTTATATTTTACATGTATCTATAAAACCTCTATTTTAGTCATAGTTTCAGTGTCCTAAAAGTATTGAATTCATATCTGAACCGATATTAAAATTTGTATATCAATAGATTTATATGATAAGTGAAAAATTATACTTTTATTTAACGGTTAAAAAGTAGTCTTTCCTTGTTTACTTTAATAATTCGCTTTTTCTTCTGACTTTGATAAATATATCATAAAATTTCTTAATTAAATTATTTGTAATGGGGCTCTAATAATTGGAAATTTTTTGAATGTTTTTTTCCGGTTCACTATGATTGCTATTTAATATTTAAAGATCTGTAAAATTTGAGGTCTTGTATTACATAAGACATCATATGGAATAACAAAATTGCGATACACTGAATACATTAGACAAAAATTCTGACTTCAGCTTAGAAAAATTGCACACATTATTGGTCCCGTCAAATTAAACTAAAATTTATGGAAAACAAACAGAAATAAGTTTTTCAACTAATATAATACAAGATTCAGAGAGTAATATATCTGCTTAGAGAGAAATATAGTCGGATTGCGATTTAAAATTATTAAATTCCTCACCCCGAGCCCTGCTGTTTTACGATGCCGTCAATTTAAACGAAACTGTAGTCATCTGTTAATATTTTCTATTACGCTGTAAGAACGTTTGCTTTTTTTTTTTTTGAGAACAAAAATACTCCTTAACCCTACTATTGTATTTTCTTATTGACCTTTAAAAGTTTACTGGAGTGAATTAAGTACAAAACTCATTCCCCATGCAGGATGCACCAACAAAAAAAAAATGAATTCGTCAAAAAGCATTTATTAGTGAAAAACATAATATGTGATTAGGAAAACTCTCTGTAAACGTACAAAAAGATAATTTAATTAATATAAACGCACAAATATTCTTTACAAAATTTCTGGAAAAAGTGCGAAATGTATTTTTTGTAATCTGTAAAAAAAAGAAGAAAAATGCATGCATAAATGCATTAAAAAAATAGAAATGCATAATTACATAGGTTTCCCCTAAGATACCTATATAATAAAGAATCAAAAATAAATGTCAAAAAAAAGGAAAATTTACAATGTTAAATATCGTAATCATTATAATTATGACATAACTATTAAGGCAATGTGGTTTAAATCATTGTTTATTCAATTCCTACTATTAGTTCACTCTCTCCCTATATTTATATCTTGTTAAAATCTTCAATCGTTAATAAAATGCTTTCCATTCATCCATTCAAGTTCAAATAAGTTGTAGTGAATGACACTTGATGTTAATATAGTTTTTTTTTCAAATATTAATTCATTGATTAAATTTTATTTTTTTAATTTTAAATTTATTCTGCGTTATTTCTGTCGTAGTTACAACTATCTACAACAGATGGTGCCATTACGTTTTTCTAACGAAGTAGGAATTGACGTTAAAATTTTTTGTGTTTGTGTTACTTATTTGTATTAACATTTCATTAGAGCAGTAACTGGCTATTGAGGACGAATCTTATATTTTAATCCATTTTAAATGTTGGTTGTAATAAAATAAGAGTATTGGATCCAGGTATAGATAACTAATAAAATAATATGGAAAGATTTTATATCATTTAAAATACACACACACTCATATTAATGGTCTTTTATGAAACTATGTTAACAATTTTATTTTAATATGCGTAATAAATAAACCATTCTGTTTCTTCATTTACTTGACATTTTCCTCCTGTCTCCAGAATAATTTTAAGCATTTTAAATCTCATTACTTGGACAAATAAGACATCGGAAGTGAAACAACGAAGACTCGCATCAGTCTGTGCCTTGCTGATCTTTTAACCGAATCACGCGCTGCACTCACGAGCGACATTCATCAGTGCATCAGTCCGTAAATCAACGCACGTCCGCTTCGGAGATATTAATTAATCCATGCTATGATGGTTTAGGCAACGGACCTTGTGTGATATGTAGATTATGGAATAGTGAGTTACAGGGACGAGTTCAGTTAAGCATGAAACCGTCAAGGGGGTATTTACGTTTATCGCGGAAGATAAGTCATGATGAATTAATGTCTTAAACTGCATCGATACACCGTTTCCCTCTGTTATTAGATCCAGAAATTGGCACATCAAGAATTTCTATACATTGTAATACTTCTTCAGATCATTTTGTGATTAACACGTAATTAACGTTACACTGCAAATGTTTTGAGGCGTATTCACGAGAGATTTTCTAACTTTTTACTTGACTCCAAGCAATGAGAACAAAGTACTTGATTTGATGAAACACCCCCCAAATTATTCAAACATTCTGTGAGGATGTATAGCTGTTCTTATAACTTCATAAGACAGATTTTGATTTAAATATTGTTTCTAAGATTCCATAATTCAATATTATGTAGCAAAATTTATATTAATCAAATTTTGTACAACTGACGACTCATTAAAACAAGCACGAGTTATAATCAAGCTTCGTAATAACTTTGATCATATTTAAGTGACATTTAATCTAGTTCCAGATTTTCGCTTTACGCGATTTGAGCACTTAAAATTTAATTTAATTTACTGGCAACACCGACTGTTACTCAGGTCATTGTTAACTCCATAATTATGTGATTTATTTTATGTAGCCCAGGATGTAACCTCACATGCACTCTTTTAGTTATATAATGGACTAATATCGATAGTCATCGACCGAATTGAATCCTGAATTCGAAATATGCCTTTTATTTACATCATATTATTTAAGATGTTTCAAATGTACTTGTACTTATAGCTTCGGAATGTAATTGTATTTGCGTTGTATTTCATCGAATTTATGTATCGTAATTATATTTTTGAAGTAAATGTGTTATTTTGATCATTTAAATGAAATTGAGTTACTATCAAAAAAGTTTCTAATTATTTATTCACTTACGGCATTTTTTAATAGGGCATAAAAAGTGTGCTGGGAATTTTTAAATAAATTATAATGCGAGATTAAAATTATTTAAGTTGCTTTTATGCGTTGTATAATTAACAACAAAAACATAAAATTAAACACAAACACATAAAATCTCCCCGAAATTAAGAAACAAATCAAACAATGTCGAAATAACTATTTTAATAAAATTGTATTATCTTTTAAAAATACTCGTAAAGTTAGGATTATTTTTAAGACCTACTCTTGGTCACTCTCGTGTTCTATTTCTAAACATTTCCTTTTGCTTTCATGAAAAGCAATGAAAAAACTCTTTAGTGTTGGGTTTTTTTTCAAAGAGCCACAAATAGATCTCACATCGACAGAAGGCTGCTTTTACATTGTTCTTTTAAGAGTTAGAGCTAATCTTATTCAAGACATCATTGTTGTTGATGACTAATAAATAAAAGAAACAAACAACGTGTGAGGCACTAAGGAAAATGAAAGAAACGTCTAATCTAAAAGTTATTTTTATAGTTCATGTCTGAGTAACTAATGACCCTTTTCAAATTTACGACGCCATACTACTTAAAGCCAGAATAAAAGTATTACAAAAAGCTTATAGGTAATTATTTATCAATAAAATGTGAAAAATTAAGTTAAAAATTAAAAAGCAAGTTAAATTAAACTAATCCGGAGTTTAAAAAGATTAAATAGAAAGAAAAAGATGTATAAGGAAGCAACTTGCTTTTTTAATGTTTCAATTCAAACTTATGGAAGTTTTTTTACACACATTCATTTAAATCCCTAATCCCCCAATCTTAACTTTAATATCTATTGTGTATAGATTAGGAAATTTAATAAAAAAAATAATATGGTTTAGTATTTATGTTAACCTTTTTTTGTGAATTCCTTTTTCTTCTTTTTACGTCCTCTATGAGATTTATAGCAGTATCAACAGCAGATACATAAGCAATTATCAGTTATTAAGTTGTGTAATATACAAGTGTTTGCGCATTTTTAAATTGATTTCGATGCCTTTTTTATATTTGAAATTTAAAGATTATTTTTTGTAAATATATGTTCAATCTGATAGCCATATTTCAGAGCTATCAATACGCATTTTATTTTTTATGACAGAAGAGCCTTTTGTAAAATTTCCTAGGGCATTCCTTGTCATTGCGCTATCACTACTTTCCAGAGTCCATTAATCGTGATAGATTTCTGCTTAGAAGGGTCTTTTTTCAGCAGATCAAAGGTACAAAAAGTGATACGTCAGAGTAATTTGCAGTTAAGTGTATAGATATGTGTTATACAATATCTCTGTGTCAGTTTTCTTTTTCTTTCTTTTTTTCAAGGAAAAAATTACAATTTTTAGAGTATGGCCGAGATTTGCTGTTTCTCTCTTTGAAAGTCGTTAGGATAAAGAAATTAATTTTTTCCTGAAAATATCAAGCAAACAGGTTCTAATAGTTTTTTGATTTTATTTGAACATTATTTCCAATTATTTAACATTATTTTAATTTTTAATTTCTCCCCTTACGCGAAACTTGTGACAATCAAATTTAATAAAATTTCCTTTGCCTTCTCAGAGTTAAGCATCTCTTTTTTCTTACTATTAGTTCATTCTCCCCCTATATATATATATATATATATATATATATATATATATATATATATATATATATATATCTTGTTCAAATTTTCAATACTTAATAAATACTTTCTATTTATCCATTCAAGTTCACATACATTTTTTTAAAACTTGTAGGGGATGACACTTGATGTTAATACAGTTTTTTCAAATATCAATTCATTAATTAAATTTAAAAATGGATAAATAGTAACAAACAAAAATAATAGTCCAATAGCATATATAGAAAGGAAAATTGCTCGTTGTGTCCTAGAAGCGCAATGGATAGCGCGTTGGACTTCTAATCAAAAGGTCATGGGTTCGAATTTCACCTGGGTTGGCCTAATTTCTGGGAATGTGATTTCTTTTTTACTATACTATTTTATTTGAATGATTAAATTTAATTAAGGAATAAGTAGAAACAAACAAAAAATAGTTCAATCACTTTCTATTTTGTCACTTAATATTACGATTCTGTCATATGTATATACATATTTATATTAATTGTAACTTCTTGATAAAAAGTAACTAAATTAAAATTTTTCTTTGTTGACCTAAGTAGGAATTGATTTTTAAAAAAATTTATATTACTTGTTTATCACAATTTCACTAAAAAAAGAAGTCTTCTGCGAAGCACAACAGTGGGCAATAGTCAAAATTGAAGAATCGTGATAGACGGGTGTTGAAGAGGATAGTCGCCCAAAAACTGAAGACTGCATGCCGAAGATAACTTTCAAGATGAATATCCACCTTCAGAACCCCATATCAATCAAAACCAATCAACGAGAGTTGCATGCTGTGAACATTCATGGCAAAGCAACTGTTCCAAAACCATCAGGTTCAGCGTGGAAAGCTATGAAGTGACTACAGTGGTGTCGAAATCAACTTAACTGGACACTGCTGCAAGGGAAACAAATTTATCTGGTTCACTCATTTATGTTATTCCAGACAATCGGATGTGGGTTCATCTGGCGAACAACGGCAGAAGCATTTCATGTTGACGGCCTGGTTCCAACCATGAAATATGCAGGTGTTTTTGTGATAGTGTGACGTGAAATAACTTCCCATAAATCGGGCATCTAATTGTATAGAGGGGGATGATCACAGATGACCATTATCGAAGTATTCTCTAAGATCATCTTCACCCTATGCTTCAGACTCTTTCCAGCATGACTCTCTGTGTTCCAAGATAGCAACGCCCCTGTTTACACGTCTCGCTGTGTTCAAACATGGTTACATGAGCATGATGTTGAAGTGAAACATCTAACGCGGTGTTCCCAGTATCCTGATCTGAGCATTATTGAGTGTTTGTAGGGTTTTTAGAGAACAAAGTCCGTGCTCGGTTTTCTCCTTCACGCACACTTTATGAACTCGAGACGGCCCTGCACGAGGAATGGATACGAATTCTGATAAACTTTGTTCAAGGCCTTTATTTGTCAATCCTACGTCGAATGCAAGCTGTATTTAAGACCAAAGATGGTCTAGCCCCTTACTAATAAAAAATTTTCATTTTATCACATGTTTTCCTATTGTTTTGTCCTATACCTGTATATATGATACCCTCTTTACAACACGAATATACTATAAAGGGCTACTTTCATGTGACCTTCTCTCTCGTGACAAACTTCTAAGAAGCGTAAAGATACTTTTCCCACATGCAATGTGTTGAATAAATTTTCTGAGACATCTTGGATTATACAAAAAATATTTAAATATTGACAAAATTAGGATTCTGTTATACTTTTTAATGTTACATCAAGAGTTTTTTAAAACCCTTAAGTATATCAATTTTTCTTTATATACTGAAAAAGAAATATTTTATTATACTTCTTTTCATCTTGAAGTTCGAACTTTTTGATTTTTAATTTTGTCTGATAAATACCTTTTCGATCCTATTTCAGCTTGTATAATCAAAATAAGAAAGAAATAACCCCAACTTTATTTATTGGTTTTAACAAACTGAATGGGAATAACTTAAATATAGGATTGTACACAGAAAATTTTGAGAATATTTACTAAATTTCTGTTATCTGAAAGTTTATTTATATTTTTCTATAAGAAAAAAAATTCGACTTTACTTATCAACTGCCAATTCAGAGAATTTAAAGACAGGAAGGAAAAAGTAAACTTTAAAAATTTTGTCAAGAAAAAAATTAATACTTTTCCTATAATTGTTAGCAAGTATTGTCATTCAATGAGAAAAATACAGAATGTCCAAGTCTAACTAACCCGCTAAATGACATATAAAGGTATCAAGTGTATAAGTCAATAATTTATGTCACTTTCCTTCTTTTACGGGAAACAGAAAACATATTCTGGTACTATTTTCTTCCTTTCTTTAAAATAATCAATAATTCTAACAACGTGTGTGAATTAACCTTAGCACTAATTAACTCTCAGGGATTTGTATCTGTTAGCTTATTGAGTCAATCAATCTTTTTTGTATGTACAAACTTAACACGTAATATCAGAAGAAAAAAAAATTAAGTCAATTCCTACTTAGATCAACAAAGAAAAATTTTATTTCAGCTACTTTTTTTTAAATAGTTACAATTAATATATATATATGTAAAAACAAATGACAGAATCACAACATTAAGTGGTAATTAATTTTTATTCATTATCATTAAAGTATCATATTGTCATCCAAAACAATCGTGTATATAAAATTTCAGTTCAACTGAATGCTTTAAAACGTGAGAAAAAAAAATCTTTTTAAGTTTTGACCCAAGTCGCTAAAAATGAAATCAACGTGGCTGTATCATTAATTCCTTAAATAATTAGTTTCAGTAAATTAATATTAATAATTATAGTTAAATTATAGTATTTTTACCCAAAACAATAGTGTATAGAAAATTTCAGCTCAAATGAACGCTTTAAAATGTGAGAAAAAAACCTTTTCAAGTTTTGACACAAGTTGCCAAAATGGTCGCTAAGTCGCCAAAAATGATGCTAACGTGACTGTATTTGTAATTCTTTGAATAATTAGTTTTAATCAATTAATTTTTATTAATTATAATTAAATTACTGTATTGTCATCCAAAATAATGATGTATATAAAATTTCAGCTCAATTGAGCGCTTTAAAATGTATTTTATTAACGATTGAAAATCCCACCATGATAAATAAATATATTGATATTGTGAGCTAATAGTAGGAATTATAAAAAATACCCATCCATGAAAAAATAAAAAAGTATTCCTGTTTGGTAGTTGATGTGTAAAATTCAGACATTTTTATTTGTCAATCAAAACAGACATTAATTATGCAGTTTTATATTACTAGGGAAGAGATGGGGAGAACTCTAGACTTCGTGATTTACTTGCATGCTCTTTATAATGGCCGTGGTAATGGAATGGTCATGATCGCGACTTCGTAGCTGTTGATGTCAAGCTATGGATTCTAATCTTAATTCCATTTCAGACTCGTCGATCTGAATATGGGATGTTGCTTCAAGTGAATTGGAATTAGGTCTCAAAGTTCACTGCAATGCAAAAATCAGGAGTGGGATGTTATCATCTTAGAAGTCTTTAATTCCAACAAAATTAAGAAGTTCCTTACTATTATTCCCCACGTTCCAGTGTGACCTTAAAGAGATATATTGTTTGTTTCTAAAGTTTCTTAGAAATTAAAAACATCAACATTTGGGTGGAGGAGAGGAAACAAATTTCTTGAGGTTATACAAATTTATAATAAAAGAATTTACCTAAAACAAAATAACCAGTACAATAAAAGTAAATAATGGGATACGAGCTTTTTCACAATAATATTGATTTTAATAATTAATATTAAGCATAAAAAAGTATATCAAAAGTGAGAAAGGTATGAAAGAGGCAATTTTTTATATATACTATCTAAAAAAATAATTTGCTATTACTTGTACATCATTAATAATAGGATGAAATTGAAATTTCCTGAACACATCTCAACTGTTTCCGAGTGGAAATGATTTAAATTTCGCATAATTTGTACTTAATTCAAACATATTTTGGGGTATATACTATATCAATGAAATAAGCTATATCGCAGTTTTATCAATAACGCAAAATAGGAAAGATTTACATGCGTTTTCGTTGTATTTCATGGGATTAAAGGTCAATCCTCCCCCCTCCCCCAACTTTACAAATAAAATTGATTTCTATTTCATTTATGTTACAGACATTCATATATATACATATAATTATCAACATTGAAATAGTATGAAAAATACAAAAGATGTTTCAAAATTCATAATGAAATTCAAATATTCAATGAAAAAGGAAGATTCTTAACTTAATAAAAAGCTGTTACTATTAGCATTAGTTTCATATTCACAATATTTGGACTCGATTCATTTAGGCTTCTAAAACAAGAGTTGATATAAGAATGAAATACTAACTTCTATAATGTCTTCCATATTTAAACGGACATTCTCTCTTAGAGCACCTGAAAAATCTTCTAAGAACACTTTAAATCATTTGTTATTTGAAAATTCCCCATCTTTAATGTATTCTATAAAAAAATCTTTGTATTACGTTCTAACATACTAAAACTAAATTATCACATTGAAATAAAATTTAAAAATAATAATAACAATCAAAATCCAAGACTTAATCATTCATATAAAGTACTAATCCAGTGGTATAATTCTAATGAAAAGTAATTAATAATATTTTTTAACCTGAATATCAATCTTTATGTATCACAAAATAAATACCAAAATAAATAATAATGTTTGTGAGACTTCCCTTTCTTTATAAACTAAAGCACACGTTTTTCAATCATTAATGCCAAATTATTAAAAAACTCAAATAAATAAAAATTGTGAGATTTATTTTTATAAAATGAACATCTTACGTAATAACATTATAATCACAAAATCATGAATATTTATTTAAAGCAGGTCTCTTTTCAAAAGGTTATATATATATATATAAACATATATTGTGAATTTTACTTGCTGTAAGTCATTCAACTATGTTTGCCATTTTTTCAAATTTATTTTTATGAGATATTATCTGTCATCTTGTAACTATGTTTCGAAAGTAGACTAAAAATTAAACCAGCGTCCTTGAGTAGGTTATGTTAGATGAAATACTAAGTTCTTTAAGTTCAAAGTATGTTAATGCTGTATATCGGTTTTTGTCATGTAGGTATACAACATATCTTTGTGATGCTTCTATTTATCACCTCGCTTAATCTAAATATATATTCTTATCTTTATATTTCGAAAATTAATCACATAATTACTATATTTTGGCTCTTCATAGCTTTATATTTGAGCTATATCAATCTACAACTGATTGTGTGTTAATAATCATCTTAAGAAAAATAAAGTGTAATAATACAATGAAAAGAGTGTGGTGTGTAATTCCGTTGATTAAATGATTATCATTGTAATTGATCGCTTTCCGTATTTTCACTAGTACTGCTGCTATTATTTTCCGTTTCAATGTGTTATCTAAATGTTTCATAACTAGATATAGACCCCACTAAACTTAAATAACGTACCATTAAATATAAATACGAGGCTTGTTCAAAAACTACGTACCATTTTAGAAAAACTCACATAAAAAGTATTTTTTAAAAACAAAATTTATTTTTATCTAAAATAGTACGTCGAAAACTATTTTTCAATGTAGTTGCTATCATTGTTTAGACATTTCTCATGTTGGGAAAACAACTTGTCTCTGTACCCTCTTCAAAGAAAGATACCGCCAGTGAAGAGAAACATTACTGAACAGCTCTTTGTGGAAACTCAGCACGAAGATATTTTATTGTGACCCATCTGTTTTCACGAATTTTTACATTCATTTTTTCAACCAAACTATAATTCATGGCTGCCAACTCCGTGTTTCGTCACGAATATTGGTGCGGCCATTATTGAATTGTCGAATTCACTTTCTCACCATTCCATCACTCATAACATTTTCACCACAAACCTTTCCAATTGACGATTAATTTCGACCGGCTAACATACCTTGCGTTTAAATAACGAACTACAGAGGGCACTTCACAGTCGGTGGGATCGGCAGTTGTCTTAAACATTTTGAACGCTCACTAACACATGTAAAAACAACACAATAATGACGACACTGAACATACAATCAATCAGAAACACGTGAGAGAAAGTGATGAACTATATACCACTACAGTTGCGGTAGAACGAAACGGTACTTATTTTCCTGATATGTATCACAATATACTGTTGTGATTAGTAGCTTGCATGTGAACGTCATAGTCGGTGGTCGGGGATTTCATCTAAATTCTCCACTAAAGACACTATATGTTATTCCTCATTTAGTTTATACATTAATAACCAAATTTATGTTATATCTATCAACGAATGACTTATTAAAAGAAGTAATTACTTAAAAAATATTTTAATCTCATTTTTTAATCTTATAATAATTTTTAGATCCAGATTACGGCTGTTACATAAAAGCATCTAATTTCCTTATGGTAACTTATAAAATAAATAATTCTGTGTCGTGTGAAACAAAAAATACTTTACTATTTTAAAGCATTTTGAAAATCTAATTTAACTATTTTATTTGTGAAGACATACTCTGAAACATAAAAGAACGAAGCACCAAGAAGTTTCCTGAATGAAATGAAAATCAGTAAAGGTGAAGTACATACATTAAACATGAAATGCTAACAATATTGTATTTGATTGGTGCGTAGGAAAAAATCAGATTTTTAAATGAATATGTAAAGCTACAGATATACATTTTTTTCAAAATTTATTAATTTAATAAAAACTGGCTTTAATACGTCTTTTCCAACGAGATTTTAATGCATAGATGACTGTCTTAAATTCTAATTTTTAGAATCAATAGACTCTGAAATGGAATTTTTCAGACTGTTTTCATTTTCATACTGTTTACCTCGTAAAAAAGTGTTCTAAATGTTTGAAAAAAAACAAAAGTCTGTTGGCAAAAGGTCCAGTGAATAAACTGGATGCTGCAAAATGTCATAATTAATTTATTAAATTTCGCAAATGTTTTTTACGACATATGCGGTAGAGTATTGGGTAATGCCGATTAAAAAGTGATAGGTGTATAGTTTTCAATTTTTCATGTATTTCGTCAATGAGCTGGGAGTATAATACACACAGTTGTATTCGAGTTTCCACCAATGGTTTTAGAGTATCATTTTTCCCAGATGTTTTTCGTTTTCCACGTGGTTCATTTCGACTGATGTTACACTCTTCAATAATTACTTATTATAATTAATATTCTTCCCAAATGCCTGGTTTATGATACGTGTAGCTTTTACTACATCATTACCAAGTTTATACACATGTAAGAAATTGTAGGAATATTGATTGAATTCAAATTTTTACGACATTCAAAACGAATAACAAAATAAAATACTTTTGAGAAAATCTTTGTTGAAATGTCACTCTTGCAATGGACAAAACGAATGTAAACGAGATTATGCCATAAACAAAAGCGTAACAAAAACATGGAGACAAACGTTCACATGTAAAGAAAATCCTACATTTCATATGCAGCAGCCTAACAGAAATTCAATATTTTATTCAGAAAATTCAGCTATAAAAGGAAAAAATGAATAATGCATTGACCAACCTCTCTCACAGCCTCATGCAAGCTGTTATTCGACAGAGAAATAACCAGTAAAGTTAGCGAATGTCCTCTTGTGTAATTACTTGCTATTCACGTTTCATTTCGAGAATCAGATTGGCGCGATTCAGGGACGATCGGAATCATCTACTTCTCAGAGTTCAAATATTCTCCATTAAAGATAGATAGGGCGATTTCTCTATCCAAGGAAGTGTTGGAGAAGCACTTAAACAAGCAGTAGTGAGGACTGGTAACTATCCTATCGATATACAGGTCCAGGAGATTCCTGAAAGTAAGAGCAACACTACAATAAATAGAATCTCAATAATGTGCCATCGGGCTAGAAGAGTTTCATGGATGACAGCAAAAAACATTCGGTAAAATGACTTTTCATACCATTGCAGCAGGTTGTTGATCTATGGGGTGGATGACAATTCAGTGAGAATTTCACAGCTATACTGGACGTCTCTAGAAGCTTCTTCACTGGTCATCAATGCTTAATTCAAAGCAGAACTCATCCCCGAAAATAATTCTATTCCAGTCCATGAGATTCCACGTCAAATGCGACCAAAACCACTGCAAAATGCTTGACGTAGTGCAACGAGGAGTGGTACTCGGGGGACCCTCACCTCAGATTCCTTCGCTGAGATACCTATCAATGGTCATTTCAGTCAGTGGTGTTGAGGTTACACGTTGGATCGTTGATAAAGATTGCATCAGAGGCTGGGAACGTCAATCGAATAATAACTTTTTTCTCACGTTTTGTCATTGCTGTCAGTCAATCCCTATCTTTTCGACACTCTGTATAGCCATACTTCACCCATTCCAGCCAACTTAGTCGAAAGTTACCTTCACTCCAACCCAGTGGTCCTACGCGGGCTACTCTATTTTTTTCAATCCAATTGCACATCCTCACTCAAATTGTTACAATTTGAGAAAGTTATCATCCACTCTCAAATGGATACATCAACTCATACGGCTTACAAATTCATTTCCAATGAATTAGTACAGTCCATGTGGGATGTTTAGACCACATTTAATTGGAAGTTGTACCTTAGTATTCGATTGTGCTCTGTTTTATACACCATTGCAATGTGCTGGAGCTCCAACAAATCAGTCATCAGCCTTCCAAAAGTTAACTTAGTGCATATTTTACTGCAGGCTATCTGCATGGTCAATTTCATTCTAATTTGGATAACTTGTTAGAGCGCCGCTTTTTATGTTTTAGATATCAGTATGATGCGACATTCTCTTTATTCAAAAGACAAAGCAGTTAAACTTTTCTCTTTTTGTATGAATGGTATTCAACATATATTTTATTAATACATTCTATATATAATTAACGCAATTGGCATTTGTTATAAATACTTATTAACCCTTTATAAGGTCATATACTTACTACCAACTTCAACATTTTTTAAATATCACTGGGAAGTTCTTTTCTCATCTATGATTTATACTGCTAGCACTTCGGCTATCACAACTGATATCTGGATTTTCAAGTAACAACCTGTAAATTTCCTGAGGAGCAAAAGAACTATTCCAGATGACTAAAGTTGGTAACCATGTATCAACTTGATGAAAAACACATAAATGTTGCCGTTCGTACTCTTCTAAAGCACATGAGAACAAGATTCATTTGTATAGCTTGAAATGTCCCACTATGTATTGGCCCCTAATTTCAGAAATTTCGTGGAAAGTAGTGCGTTTAAATTCTTAAATTCTTTAATAAAAAATATATCTCATTTATAATAACTTCATTATATTTTAGTATTTTCAAAACTTTTTTCATAAATCTCATGCAATGCAACATAAAACGAAATGCGAAAAGTAAGATGTTCTGCCTTTGAATAGCTTCCAATGGGTGGTGGGAAACATACTTTCCCTCAAAAAAAAAAAAGGGTCTGAAAAAATCAAATTAGTTTTAGGTCATAAGCTAAACATACTTCTTTTTAGAAAAATCAATCTCGATCACTAAAATATTTTTACATAACATTACTAGAAAAATTTGGTTTTGCAAAAGATTAATATTTGCCAGAACTTCCAAAACACATTGAATTATATTTCTTAAATAAAGTTATATTATTCTGGATATTATATAAACTTTATACAATAAATGTTTTAAATACGGTAAAAGTTTTAAATGATGTATAGTTATGCCTTTATTTACTTTGTGTGTTCATTCATGTTCTTTGCTTAGGTGAGCGGTGGAACTTCGGTCCGGAATCGTACTTGAGGGTTACTCTTGGACTCAATCTTCATGAGTGTAAAAAGCGAACACAACAAAACCAATACCTTTATTAAAAACAAGTAAGATTATTTTAAGAATTTATTTCTATCTAAAATTTAAGTTCATTAAAAGTTTATGTTTAATTTTCACAAAATGTTGCTTATATGCAAGGACATAAATTCGTATAAACATTATGATCGCAGAATTTGTAAAAAGTTGAAATAAGAACAAAAAAAAATAGTTTTTCACACGGTTTTTTAGATTTTCATTTTGAAAGGTAAAGTAAAATTAAGTTTTAGGGTGCCGTAAAATGTATAATTTAGCAGAAAAAGCAAAGGATATCAACTTATAATCTAAAAACAGGATATTATCTCTGTCTAAATCAAATTTCAAGTTTAATTGGTAAAATGAGTATCCCTCTTCAGAAAATAGAACCAGTTACATATCAATCTCTCCTCTCATCTGAGTCCAAAAATGCCATCAAATAATAAAGCTAGAAAATGTTGCTCCCTTCGACTCTTGTATATTTACACTTGCGCAAAACTTCTCGCAAGGAGCATAACTTCTTAGAAGAATCTAAATACATAACAAAAAGGTATTTATATAACGAAATGGGAAATTGAAAGTTAGAAAGAATGTTGCAACAATATATATATATATATATATCAATACCACAAAGCTCTGTTGAATGAAAGAGTTTTGAAGGGGGGGGGGATGTACAGTAGGAAAAAGATTATTTAAATAAATTAATGTCCATAAGTATAAAATTAATTATAAATTTTCAAAAAATTTTGTAATGAAATTTTTAAATTATTATTGAAAGCATTTTTGATTAAGGCTATAAATTTATATAGTCTTACTCTTTTATCTTTATTAGTAAATTTGCTTTGTACAGACTTTCGTCATTGTCAGTTTTATATTAAAATAAGTAATGTCAAAAATTTTAAGTATTGAGGATATTTAGATTTAAAACTATCATAATAATTAAAGAAATAGAATTATTTTATTTTTTTTTTACTTCCATTTCCTTTTGTTTATCTTAAAACTGATTATTTTCTAACAAATGTTTCTTCTATTTTATAAAATTACTTAATTTCAAATTTACTTATTAAACTAATGCTCAAACACATAATGAAAAAACTAATTGTATTATCTGATATTTTTATGTGTTCTCTAAAACTTTATTTGTTTACTTGTTATTTTTAAGTTTGCTGTTTTGCATTGCTCTAAAAGAAATATACTCGTACATGCGGAGCACGTTTCTATTTCATCTTTTTAAAATGAATTTTCAATACGTTTTCTTAACTTTATTTCTTCCTTCTATAAAAGCTATTAATTTAGAAAGGAAGTCAAACTTTTTTAGAGAACACTAACTCACATTTCATCTTTATTAACCCCTTAAGTACCACGGGCGTGAATACACGTCCTGCTCAGCTAATGCGTTTAGTGCCCCGGACGTGTATACTCATCCTTCCTAAGGACAACTTTTTGCGTTTTGCTGCTTTAGTCCCACGGCTTTGGAATACAATAACATGACACATAAACAGTGCTTCTAAAGAATTTACTTATACTCATCCTTCCTAAGGACAACTTTTTGCATTTTGCTGCTCTAGTTCCACGGCTTTGGAATACAATAACAAGACATAGACAGTGCTTCTAAAGAATTTACTTGTTTCGAAGAAGAAGTGGGCAAGAAATTAAAAAGGGTATATTTCAGTAACGATGAAATTTACAGCTAAACAGTTTTTCTCTTTTCTTTTCGTTTGAGTGTGCTTTTTTCTATTCTTCATTTGTTGTCATTTTCACTTACCGTGTGAAAAAGGCGCTTTTTAATTTTTTTGACAAATGCACTGAATGTGATACTGGTTTATGTGTTCAACCGTGTTTTAGAATATATCAGAGATCAGATAAAAAGGAAAGTTATAATTTATTTTTTATTATATTCTAGTTCTAGAGAGAGATTAATTTCTTTTTACTTCATTCTATTTTGCCCTTTTCTTTCTTTCTCCCTATTAATCGCGCCCGTGGGGAAAACGGGGGCACTGGTGGGGGGTGAATTTCGTAACTTTTCCTCGGCATTTAAAGGGTTTTTACTAAGTACTATTTTCTCACATTTAAAGCTTTTTTAGATCGTATATTCTAGTCCTTTTAAAATTTATATGTTAAAAAAAGACCCCGTTTCAGCTGAACAATGTCATTTTGTTACAATCAACCAATGTCATATATTGAAATTATTGACACTACACAGAAATATTTAGGCAGGTTTTTTATAAGAACCCATGGGGACTTAATGAGGTATCTCAATCTTTATAGACAGCAGGTCTTAAGCCCAGAAGTAATTTAGTGGAATCCTTTTGGTTACTAGCCATTATATTAAATTGGATCTCTAAGTACCTACAATGCTTGGTATGAAGCTCGAAGAATGAGATATCTCTGAAAGTGTGTCTTTCTTATATGTGATAACCTTTTTAAATTAATAAATCAATAATCAGTGATCTATTATGCAAATTGTTACTCAAGTTGTCACTGAATTATAATTTGGTGCTCCACCAAACTGGTGATACTGGCAATAATGTTCCTCATCAACAGGATATTCAGTATCAATACGGAAAAAATTGGATATTTTATTATAATTTTTGAATTTAACATTTTTTAAATTTTTAAAACATTAAAAAATATCACGATGAGCCAATAAGTTCAATATTAGGCCCAACAGATGCCATAAATAATTGCCAAAATGCGAACAGGAAAGCAGAAGAGGAAAATGAAAATATTCAAGTTACAAGGCACAAATAAATTGCCAATTTGATGGGGCGAAACTGCTATATAGACTAATCCTAAAATCAAACAAAATTTAGAAACGTTTTATATAAATACTTCACAAATTTATTTATCAATTTGTTCTTTAGCACCAATAGAGCGCCAATCGCAATTCTGGAATGCATGGAGGAGGGACTACTTCCTAGTGAAGCCTCAATGGCGTCGAATCCCATGAGTCGGCAGGTCTCCCTCTCCTACCCTACCCCCATGAGATATAGGTGAGTTCTAAGTGATATTCTCAATATATATAATATAACATCGTTAAAAAAATGTATATATAATATATCGGGGAAAAAAAGAAATTCAATGAAGAACGCTTGCATTTTATTCACATTGTTTTAATCAATGCATATAAGAATAGTCGTTATACATATAAGAATAATATTTGGGCTATCTAAATGAAGATTATTTAGTTAAGAATTACACACATCACAACATTTTTAGAGTTTCTCAGAAAAAGATTTATAGGGACATTTCAGATTTTAATTGAATAAATTGCTTTTTACCAGCGTGGATATAAATTTTTGCCATACTATATAAATTACATATTGAAAAAATATTTTATAACTATTTTTCTGTTGTTTATCACTAAAATATTTATAATATTTTAACAGGAATTAGAGAAATCTAGATACTAATATAAGGTTTTTAATACGAAATGGATTTCACAAATTGCTTTTTTTTTTTTTTTAAGTAACACAAATAACACATTCATATCAAACATCTACTTCACATCTACAGTACTTGAAATAAATCTATCATAACGCTATTTCACTTCTTGAAGATCCACTATATATCTGTGGAAAATTTATGATAGTATCAGTTAATTCTTTCTAGTGGAAGGAGATAATAGTTTTTATGATGACATCAAATCAAAATTTGAGTCATATCACACTTTAAGAGAGCTATCTTTATTAGTAGACTATGACCCTGATCTTAAATTTTTGTCTTCAGTAGACAACAGATCAGAAAATTGTCATAATAATATTTCTTAGCAACATACAAATGGAAGAAAGCAACTTGTTATAATTTAATTTTTTTAACCCTTATTATTTTTTTTTAATTTTTCAAAAAGGAAATTAACTCTTTATCTACCACATTATGATGATTTACTGCAGTTTTTTTCATGCAATATTTTTTTAAACACTGCATTAAAAATTAAGGGATATACATAAACAAAATTCTCAACTTTGGGAAATTTAATCCGTTACAGCTAATTAATTAATTATACACACTGTTCACTTAAAATAAATAGTCAAATCGTTTTCTAAGGTCTTCATTAACATGCAAGAAAAATAAAACACTTACCTTTTGACATTAACTATTTTTTCGGAACAAAAATGACTATCTTTGCAATCTGCTGAAAACACCGTCAGCTGAAAACGCAATTTCTGCTATAAAACTATTCGTTTTCCCTGCTAAAATACTCATTATAGAGCCCGTGCTGCCATATTGCTTGGAAGAGTGGATTTAAAAGAATATCCCTGCTAAGTATCGTCAGAGTATTCGTAAAAATGGTTATTCTATGTAATTTTAAAGTGAGTGATACTTATAAGTACCGTCGGTAGATAAAGGGTTAAACTTATATTTTAGAGACTATTATATTTAGAGAGAATACAATATTCTAAATTATATATATATACACATAGATTTCTATGTATTATCTTTTCTTGAATTTTTTCAGCTGTTAATAATAAAATTAGTTTTAATGAAGTGCGTATTTTTCAGAAATTTAGGCAAATCAGGTTTACGGATTTCAGCAATGGGCTTAGGTAAGACTAAATCTTTGTATATTTTCCTCCCAAAAGGATTAAATTTAATTTTTAATTTTCAAAAAAATATATTCTATTATATGAACAGGGTTTCTCTTATTTATTTTTCAGGAACATGGGTTACATTTGGATCTCATATATCAGAACAGGTAAGGAAAGTTCTGGCTTGTTTTCTCTATAATATGTAAATTAACAATACTTGCATTTTTAATTTAAAAACTTTTCTATTTTCAAATTTTTGCTTTGTTGATGTTTAAGTACAAAGCGAAATAAAATTCAAATAATGAACTTTAAAATATAAGAGTTCGCATAAAACAATTTAACAGTAAACGTTTTTGTAAATGTATAAATGGGGATAGCTTTCATCTTTAGTAATACATATTTGACAATGTCAGTTAAATTATTAGCAGTTACTTTTCCATTGGAATTTATTTAACCTTGTTCTTGCGCAGTAGTAACAGATATTCGAGCAAATAAATTCTAAAAAAACCAATAGAAACTTAGCAAATGACTGTAATTAGATAGACATTAGTTTAAAAATTTTCATTTTACGAAATTACTTGCTGAAAAATTAATCTAAATTATCTATCAAATAATCCTAAGAGATTGTTTGTTTTAAATTAAGAAACACTTATAGAAAAACAGATAGATTTATATAAAATTGTAATTCAATAATATATTATCTATTATTCTAAAGCTTTCATTTTAGTGAAAATATTTATGACTTTTTTTTGAATTCATAGATAAAAAAATAAATATTTTTGATGATTTTAATGCCTTTTTAAAAAATAAAAATCAGGGAAACTGTAAACAAGCCTGATTTGAAAATATTAATGGCCTCTAGCTTCTTAATAGTACAGTTCAAAAATATTTCAGTATACTCATTTTTTAGTTTAAATATTTAAACAAAACAGCATAAAAAGGATTAAATATGTAAACTAAAACATTTACATGTTCATATTTTCAAATATTCGATGTAAATTTTCAAACACAACACATTAACTAAATATAACACACTTGTTATTAACTGAACTCTCTTTAATTGCGCTATAAAGCCAAAACACGGTAAGGACAAGAAAAAAAACTTATCTTTAAACAAAGACGACAAAGAACTCGGTAATATTTGTTTTTAATTAATCTTTTTTACTTTAACAAATTTTCTCTACAATGCATTCGCATTTTTAAATTTAAATTCACCCTCTTTTTTTACCTATTAAACATTGAATGTAAACAACTTTATTTTCAAAATCACAAATTGTTTGAGTTTAAAAATGAATATGCCATTGCTTTCGATGCGATAAATAAAAAATATGCGTGCACTTATAAGCTGAATAAACAAAGAAAAGGAATATTTGATAAATATTTTTTTTCATTTAACTATATTTATTTATTAATATTTTATTTTTAAAAAATGTATTTCAAAAATATACTTTAATTCTATAATATTCTGTTTATTTTCAATTCTCACACAATTTAAAGTTTTCGTATTTTCAAAATGAAACTAAATTAATTTTGTAATCATTTCACCCTCATTCATATTTTGTTTCAATTCAATCTCTTTTTTACCGTTTAAACATTGAATGTAAGCAACTTTATTTTCAAAATTACAAATTGTTTTGGTTTAAAAAGGAATGTGTAATTGATTTCGATGCGATAAATAAAAATATGAATGCACTTCTAAGCTGAATAAACAAAGTAAAGGATATTCGTAATTAATAATTTTTTTCATTTAACTATATTCATTTATTAATATTTTCTTCAAAAATTTATTGCAGAAATATACTTTGATTCTTCAATATTTTGCTTTATTTTCAATTCTCACAATTTAAAGATTTCGTATTTTCAAAATGAAACTAAATTGAATTTTGTATACATTTCAAATTCAAAATAAGTTCCTAAGAATTAAAGTAAGGTAATAACTTTTGTAAGTATATTCAAGTATTTTTTTCTTTTTTCCTGTACCTCTCTTATTTGCTTACGTTATAAAATATACAAAGTTGTCGATTTTATTTGAAAGAAGTTTTCTGTTTTCGATTCAATCTCTTTTAAAGAATTAAGAATTCCATTCAATTTAAATTATAATAATAAACTGGTTTCTTTTCATTAGATGTTTCGATATTTTCTCTTTGAAATAATCTTGCTTTTAGAATATTTCGTATATGTTGTTAATATATATCAAAATATATTGATTTTTCCGCTTTCTAAATATATGAATATATTGCTCATTTTAGATGGCAGAAGATATAGTATCCGTAGCGTATGAAAATGGAATCAACCTTTTTGACACTGCAGATGTGTATGCTGGAGGGAAGTAAGTATTTATAACTATATATATTAATACATAAACAAAACTCTTGTTTAACATAGAATTTTTAAATTGATGGTTTTCCATAAACTGTAATTTTTTTTTAAAAAAAAATGCTCGACTAGTAGAAATCTTAAGAGAATCATTGCTGCAAATAGATGTTTTTATGCCTTGAAGAGTTATTTAAAATTCAGCTTTCTCAAATTAATAACTGAATTGCTTCATCACAAAAGTCTCATAAGATTTGTCCTAACTTATGCATCAGAATTGACTTGACGTGATGAGGAAGCTTTGGGAATTTTCTAGAGAAAAATCTTACGCTGCATTCTTGGTGGGATCCAAGTGAATGGATCATGGAGAAGAAGATCTAACTTAGAACTCTACAAAATTTACAGACCAGACATACTGATATTATAAAATTTGTCAAATTACAGAGACTTAAATGGGCTGGTTATCTGAAAAGAATGAATAAAGATTGTTGCTGCAAGAAAATATTTCTGGCAAAGCCCATGGCAAATAGACTTCGGAGCAGCCCCCCGTTAAGATAGATTGACTGTGTCGAAAAAGACATAAATATTTTTAAAGGTCAAAAATAGGAAAACAGTTTCCAAAAGTAGATGCCTGGAGAAAACTTCTGGAAAAGGCCAGGACTCACCCAGGGCTGTCAAGCCATTGATGAAGAAGTAGAAATCTTAAATTTTTTTTCTCTAACATGTAGAGAGTATGAAAGGTACACAAATATTAAACGAACAATCAATTTATATAGCTGATACAAAAGCTTAATACCTATAAAGAGATTCATATAACTGCATATATTCAAAGTATTTGCTTCATTTCATAAAAAAATATATTAAAAAAATTTCAATTAAAAGGCATTATGTATTTCATTTAACATTTTTGTTACTCTCATAATGAAAAAAGAGAGATTTTAAACAAAATTTAAAACGTATAATATAATTAAAAATCTGTCACCATTAATGCAACTAATGCATTTTGCATATACAAAGCAGGCCAAAACTCTTATGTCCCACATCAAGACATACAATTTTCTTCATGGGAATCTTTTTACTCGGTCGAAAAAATTATATTATAAGGTTGAAATTCAAAAAAGTAATCAACGTGATTGTTTAAAATTCAGCCGAAAGCTTTCTTCATTCGTAGACATCGGTAAACGATAGATTATCACAAAACCTTAGTGGAGTCCTTTTTGCCAGAGTAACATAGATTTTTGTTGCTAGATCTTTCAAGAAATCGACGAGGGTTTCATGCTCTAACGCTTTGAGATTGCCTCCAGTAAAAGTTACCTAAAGGCTTCAGACAGAGTTTCACAAATTGTGGGGTGCCCCCCTAGGGAGCATGATAACCTTACGTGGGGGCTGCGAATATGTCGAAAATAAAAGATTATTTAAAAAATTATTAATTTACTGAAAGAAAGCAAAACAAAATACATTCCGACATAAAAAAATAAAATACATATTTACACTGATATAATGTGCTTATAAATGAATCGGTTCTGTGCTCAATGTATCGATAATTAATTTATCAATACTAAGTTAAAAATAAGGTGAATACTTCCTAGTGACTCCCGTGGACTTGTCTTATACAAAATTTAATACTTATCTTGTTAATTTGTACGGGGTTTATAATTACAGTAGTATTGTGGCTTTAGCTTCAAATTACATTATTATTGCATTCGATACATTGTTATTGTACAGAGGGGGCCGCGATGAAAAATATGATGGAAAATTGGGTCGCAAACGTTGATAGTTTGAGAAGTACTGGCTTAAGATCAGAATACATGGATAACATCATTAATAAAATGTCCTATAGGAAAAAGTTTTTATCTTTGCCTGTTTTGTCATCCACCTTTTTATTTTCGATATAAATTCAATATAATCCTATAAAATTTCTTAATACCTCACCACTTTTATGGTCTAAACTCATCAAGTATTGAAGTCATAAGGAAAAGATCAATATTCACTTTAAAACTCTAAATATATTTTTTAATATGGAAAGAAAAATCTAGCAAAGAAAGCAGTATTATCAATTTTAAAAGTCTGTAATCTGAGTCTTAAATACTTAATAGTATAAGATCATCATTATTTTATTTCAAAGGCTAATATTTTATTTCTGACTGAGATATCTGATATAGATGGGAAATGTAAAAAGTTTTATTTCAAATTTAGATTCTTATGCCTTTTAAATAAAAAATTATTATTTGGAAAAACCTGTTTTTATATTATTTATTAGAAAATATTTTTTAAATAAAATTCACAAATATAAATTTCTATGAATATTACACAATATATACCACTGTATCATAATTATTAATTGAATTAATTGCTTTCAATTTTAGAGCAGAAATTCTATTAGGGCGGATATTGAAAAAGAAAGATTGGAAGTAAGTAAATATAATAATTTTGAAAGAAAAGTTATAATAATGTGAGATAGAAAATAAAACTAATCCTTTTCCTTTATTTTTGCAGGAGATCAACATACAATGTTGCAACTAAGCTATTTTGGGGAGGAAGGTATTTTCCAAACACATTTTGCGTCTATTTTTTTATTTTAACTACATATTTATTTCTATGTTGAGAAATTTTAATTGATTATATTCATGTAGATAGAAATAATAACGATTTGAATACTAAATATTATAAATTGATCGTTTAACTTCGGATATAAAAAGATAGATACAGTATAAAGTCTATAAACAAAGAAGACTGAGAACTGTTTCTCCTGGTTAGAATCAATTATATGGTCCCCAATTTCCCTTTCTGATTTTAATTCTGAGATATTCAATGGGTAAATATTCTGAATCCATTATATATATATATATATATACATATATGATTATCCCTATACTTTATAAATAACAATAATTATTTATTAAATTTGAAAAAATAAACTAAACTCAATGGCGTAACAGCCTATGAGAGCCAAGAACTCCTGTGCTCAACTCAGTTTTCGTGTCCTTGGGCGCTGAGGTGCATTAGCAGACGTTCAGGTCTGACGCGAAACCTCTGGTGTTTAGTAGTTACCAAGCAAGCTTGGTACTCATTTACCGACCCACTGAAAGGATGAAAGGCTGAGTCGACCTTGCCGAATCCTACTGTGGAGCAGAAGTTTGATACATTGCCACTCAGCCACTGGGCTTCAATCATTAAATTATTACTTGTAAATTATTTGGTTTTAATTAAAATAAACTTTTTGGTTTCAAAGTATCCACTTAATAAATGCGAATAAATTTACCTGTTACAACTACGGGCAGGATTAGAGACTTCATTAATACAGAAAATTTAAAAATCTGTTATCAGTAAAATATCTCAAAAAAGCACAGCATCATAATGTAACTCAAATTGTTATCATCAACTATTTTATTAATAATTAGTATTATAAAGTAACATGTAAAAAGTATTTCAGTAAAATTATGAACAAATGTATGTGCGTGCGTGTAATAGAACAAGAAATAAAAAAATTAAAAAAAAAAAATTTAAGCCAATTCCTACTTAGATCAACGAAGAAAAATTTTATTTTAGCTACTTTTTATTAAATAGTTACAATTAATATAAATATGTATATACATATGACAGAATCACAACATTAAGTGGTAATTCATTTTTATTAATTATCATTTAAGTATCGTATTGTCATCCAAAACAATCGTGTATATAAAATTTCAGTTCAACTGAATGCTTTAAAACGCGAGAAAGAAACCTTTTCAAGTTTTGACACAAGTCACCAAAAGGGTCGCTAAGTCTCCAACATTACTGTATCTCCAATTCTTTAAATAATTAGTTTTAATAAATTAATTTTTATTAATTATAAGTAAATTATTATATTGTCATCCAAAATAATCATGTACATAAAATTTCAGCTCAATTGTGCGCTTTAAAATGTATTTTATTAACGATTGAAAATTCCACCAAGATAAATAAATAAATATATAGAGAGTGTGAGCTAATAGTGTGTATTAATTGAAAAATAGGAAGTAGTCTTTACTACTGTTTTTAAAAATATGTTTTTGAGAAAATGTCTTGATATATATTAATAATGTGTCATTTTAATGAAATGTGTATTTTTTTGTATTATTAAGATTAATTAACTCATTAACAGGATCATTTTCATGTCTTTTTGCTTAAACTAAGAAAATAAACTTGTATATTCCAAATTTTGTGCACAATTTTAAGTTCAGTCGAACTTCCATATTACGAACCTCTATATTGCGAATTTTTCTATATAGCGAACTTTTTTCTGGAACCAAGAACAAAATAAACAAAATATAGTTTTCCATATAGCTAACTTTCATGAAATAACCTCCACATAGCGAAATGCATTTTCTATACAACGAACTTTTTTTTGTGATTCAATTTCTTTTCTCCCTTTTTTTAAAGTATTAGTAAAGTTGTTCTCTCTTGACACATTTTATGGTGGTCATAAATCTTGAACTGGTTTTATTAAGTGCCTAACTTGCCAAAAGCATTAGAATTCTGGGCATTTCATCCAAGAAGTACAACCCTTAATCCCCATTATCCAGTTCACTAGAAACATCTTCGATATCCCCTTTCACCCTCAGAGGAGTTGTCTCGTTAGTGTTGATTTGTAGTAAAAATTTGAGCAAAGCTACGGAAAAATACGCCTGAAGGAATTTTTGGTGAATTGCAAAGATATAAGGCGTGTATTATGAAACAAAGCATTTTTTTTCAAACAAAATTAACAGATTTTATTAGTAATTAAACTTCAGGACACATGTGGTAATAACTGTTTAGAAATTCTAGTTTTAAAATAATGTGCGTTTAAATTACTTGTAAGCTTTAAATTAGGAAATATATTTTAAATTCATTAATATTAATATAAAATTATTTCTTAATGTTGGAAATAAAGTGTATTCCTCGGCATTCTTTTTTCTAATGTTTCCCTTAAAGAATTTCTTTCTTTCATTTTTTTTAAAAAAAAAAATTTCGATGGGTAAGATACATAAAATAAATAAATATTAATTTATACAAAAAGGTGTAAATAATTTGTTTAATATATAGTGTTTATGAATTAAAAAAAATTATGTGGTTTATAAAGTATATTGAAAGATGAACCTCTATATAACGAATTTTCCATGTAACGAACTTTTTTTCAAAGTTTAGTGACTTCGTTATATAGAGGCCCGACCGTATTTCGTCACATTCTGATAATTCTTTATATGTCTTTATAATTAGCATGTTTTTAAGTGCGTATAAATATTCAATTCAAGTCATACCTAAAAATGTTCCTTTAACTTAAAAATTTTTTTATTTCTCTATCTTTTCATTGTTTTAACTTTTCATCTCTTTCTATTTTGCTGCTCGGCTCAGAGGGGAAAATGAGCGAGGACTTTCTCGGAAACACATAATCGAAGGCAAGTTTGGGTAAAGCTAATTTTCGATTCTTTTTTGCAGTTGTTCTGTTGTGGTTTCAGTTTTGTTTGGAATGTGGATATGCGTTAAAAAGCAATGGTACATAATTTTTTATTAGTTATTTTAAAATGCTATTAATGCTGTTTTCATGCCGCTTTGATATGGCTCATATACGTGAATTTATATACATAGATGAACCTTCTTGTTAGCAGTCAGTTGTTTTATGTAAGCTTTAGATGTAGTATTTTGATCATGTGTGTTTGGGAACTGTAATTGAATGCATTATGTAGTTTAAGCATGCATACCTTTTTAATTTATTCGAATGCTAGTTTAGTTTTAAATTATTTATTTTGCTTGTATATATACTTCGTATAATGTTCCGTACACATCCAAGTGTTTTATTTTATGTTAATGATTTATTTCTTTTATAAGTAACTAAAATAATTAATTAATATCTCAGAACTGATTTCATTTTTATCGTACCTTAGATTATTGTACTAATTTTAAATTTCTTGTAAATATTGATGCGTGTGTTTATTATATTACTCTCACCATCCTCCTGCTTTCTATCGAAAGAAAGCTACCGATTTTGTTAATTAAATTCTTCTCATATTTATTAACTTAAATGTGATTAAAGTATACATTTTGTGAGTTTTTGAAAACATATCAAGTTGAAAAAGTTTAATATAATTCAAGTATATTTAACTGTATGATTTAGAAATTAAAGCTTTTATAAAACAATCAAAGCAATAAAAAGAAATCTAATATTTTTAATATTACTTTTAAACATAAAATTAGTTTAATGAAAATACAAATATTATAGAAATTTTGTACAATTCCATTATCTTATAGTTCATAGTGCAGTTTCAAAATATATGTTACTTGAGTTATATCAATTAAAATGTAACATTTTCCTCATACATACTCTAATGTAATATTTTTCCATGCACTTATTAATTTCAAAGCAAAAAGTATGTTTAGTATTTTGTTTTCTTCGTCATTCATATTATGACTTTACATTTCACCTTGCATCATATTTTACCTGATAAAATCATAAAATTCCTACATTGCTGATTTCAACATTTTATTTTTAAAGACTTTTAGAACTGTATTTTTAAAAAAAATTTCGAATGTAAAAAGACTGTCTATCTTATTTATTTTTTATGTTTCAGGTTTACAAGCTTCATTAGAGAGGTTGCAATTAAATTATGTTGATATAATTTTTGTAAATAAAGCTGATCCAATGTGTCCAATGGAAGGTAAGAAAATTATTTATTGATATTGTATAAATATTTAATTTTCACTAAAAACTACTAAGTGATTTTAAGAAATACCCGCATAGCAGAAAAACATATTTTGACATGTACTAAAATTATTCAAAAACTATAAAATAAACCCCAAAAACTTTTTTAAATATTTACATAATGTTATTTGCTATTTTACCTTATTTTACTTAATATTTTAATCAAAAATATGAAATAAATAAAAGTGTAACACACTCATATTTCGAAGTAAAATCTGTGGCTGACCAGAATATAACACGCCATAATTCAGCGTTTCTCAAACTGTGGGGCGCGCCTCCCTAAGGGGGCGTGATAAACCATCGAGAGGGGCGCGGGCATATCGAAACGTTGAAAATAAAACATTATTTAAAAATATTAATTTATTGAAAGGAAGCAAACAAAATACATTCTGACATAATAAATAAAATACGCATTTACACGGATATAATATATTTATAAATGTATCAGTATTGCACACTGTGTTTGGTAATTAATTTAACAATATCAAGCTAAGAACAAGTTTAACGTCCAATGACTCCATGCTCTTGTCATATATAAAATTATATAAAAAATGTAATACTCGTCTTGATAATTTGTACGGTTTGTTATTAAATTCGTATTGAAGACTTACGTGTCGAAATACATTATTATTATTGAATTCAATACATTATTATTTTTTGGATGGGGGAGGGGGGCGTGAAGAAAATTAATGACTGAAAATTGGTTCGCAGCTATCGAAATGTTGAGAAGCACTGCCATAATTCGAAATGATCTAATAAAACTCTCGACAATTCAAACGCTCACTATCTTGTAGAGTCCTGTAGAAAACAGGTTGGAGCTTACATGGTTTGTGTTGTATTATCTCTGCTTGTCTCCCCTGTAACGTAGCCCCTTTGATGACCATCGGAGTTGATTAACTCCGAGTCTCTCTGAGGCCATCGGAGTTGATTAACTAAACTAAAATATGTCACTAAACAAACTACGCAACTTTTTCCTTTAAAATTATGTTGATGCGGACATTTTTCAAGCTTCATTTACTCTAGAAAAATCTATTGACAAAGTTAGATTGAATGTCATAAAACAAAAAAAGATAACAGATTTCTTCATCAAAAGAAATTAATTATGTATAGCTTGTATTCTTTTTAATAGTTGTTTTTGAATGTATTCTTTTAATACAGGACTTTAACCTTCTATATAATATTTGTACTGTATAATATGTAATTTTGAAAAATACTTTAAGATAATTTTATACATATGTACAATTGTGTGTTGTTTTATTACATAGTTTCAAATTTAAATGTTAGAAAAAAATTTATCTTCGTGTATTTTGGGAGTTTTTTCCTACCCTCTTGATGGCCGCGGTAGCCGAATGGTATGGGTATCGGATCGCGGCTTGCCTTGTCACAAGTTCGAGCCCCGTACCACTAAAGACCCTCCATGTAGGGCAGGGATGCACGTTAAATCTGTCGAGATTCCCCCATTGGTGTGGTGTGGTAGTTAGGAGAAAGAGGGTGCAAGCTCACATGTCGTCCACGTCACTTGACCATGGTTCAAAATTACGTGGTCCGTCGCCAAAAGCCCTCGTGTATCTGAACAATGCGACGTCAGTATTCAATTAATCAATAATTTGAATTTTTTCATTGGTCCCTTCAACTTCGTATTATCAAGAGTCGATTGTAATTATTTGCTCACAAACAAAAGAATAAATGCATCCAACTCTGAAAAGTATTTGACATATATAAATAAAATCGATTAAATAATTTATTACCTTGAGATAAGAGAGAAATAACTTTTGGAATCATCAAAAATGTATTTTAAGGCTAAGTCACAAATTATTATTTATTCCTTGGTTAAAAAAATAAATTTTTTAATGCATTTGTTTTTCTGTACTGATATTTCTAGAGGTTGTTCGTGCCTTTACCCACTGTATAAATCAAGGTATGGCTATGTATTGGGGTACGTCTAGATGGACAGCCATGGAAATAATGGTATATTGTGCATTTATATATATTTCTATACTGAATATTTCTAGCTATATGAAACAAGATAGGTCACATTCAGTTAAAAATTTATATATTTGATAGATCTAATTTAAAATTTACTTTAGAAATAATATTGTTTATTTTATTATTATGAAGAAAATTACTTGAACTGGAATATCTATAAAACTGCTAGGGGATATAACAATTATATCAGTATTTTAAAATATATACCAAACAATTTTAGGACTCTCAGAATTTAATAAAAAAAAATTAGAAATGAAAAATAAAGATCCATAAGATTTCCTTTTGAAATGTAAGACAAAGATATTTCAAACAAGTTGTCATTTTTAACTACAGAATTTTTTTTTTATTAATAGAACTTTAAATTTAGACAAAAATCATTTCTATTAAGACCCATCAGATTATGGAGTCTGGGCTTAATGTATAAAGTATTCATAGTTTCTAGAGTTCTTGTTGTGTTTCCAAATTTAAACACGATGTTTTAAAAATAGATACATTTCTTTCTGAACGAAATAATTTTGAAAGAAGAAAAATGAAGTAATAATCATTCTGAATTGAGGAAAATAAAATAATTATAACATAAATAGAAAATATTCCGATGATGCAAGTTACAGCCAATCTAAATCTAAAATTGTTGCATTCGAATTTAAATCCGCATAATTTGATGAATTGGCTACAACCCTTTCTGAAAAGTAAAAGGCAGTCTTCCTCCCAAGAACAGAATTAGATATTTAAAAAGAAACAGGAGCTCACACTTCATAACTTTTCAGAATTTCAGAAACAACTTCTACCGTGAAAGAGGATACCCTGAATAAGTAGAATCTATAGAATAGAATAAAATCATTCAAACGAAATAAAGTACTAAAAATGTAAGAATAAACTTAGCAACTTTTTTTTTTCCTTTTCTTTGCATTTTCAACTTGCATATAATTCTTTCTTCAATTTTTATTACAGGAAGCATACACAGTGGCTCGCCAATTTAACCTCATTCCACCTCTTGTTGAACAAACCGAGTACCATATGTTTCAACGAGAGAAAGTAGAAATTCATTTGCCTGAGCTCTTTCATAAAATAGGTATGATAATTTCATAGTGTAAAGCTCGAAAATATGTTGTATAATTTAATATAAAATTCTTCAGTATATATATATTTGTATGTATGTCAGTGGCGTAACGTACACCCCCGCACAGCAGGTGGAGGCAGGATTCGTAGAAGGCTCAAAGATTATGATCTTGCAATCCTTTGTAAGATCCATTTTGGGGCCCAAACTCTGACTTTGCATGGGGGCCCTAATATTATTCATTACGCCACTGATATATATATATATATATAAACCATGCTTTAAATTTGTATTTGGGTCCAGAATCTGGCAATAACTTGTTTATTGTACTCAGATTCAGCATGGGCTATGCATTTTTGAATGCAACTTTAGGTAAGTAGCCTTTTTCTTGTAATGGATTTAGAAATTCTATCCATTATTTTCAATAGGATTTCGCTCAGTACTATTAACAGAAAGGTGTAAGGTTGATTACCCAGAAAACCAGTTAAAGATTACTTTTATATAAATTATTTTATATACAAGACCTGTCCTAAGTCAGCAATAAGCAGTTAATACTGCACCATCCATAATTTTTAAATTCCAATATTTTCTTATAAATTCTAATAGCTTTTTTAACTTCTAACATCTGTCTTATATTCCATTTTCTGTTTTTGCATGTTTCATCTTTGGTGTTTTAATGATTTGTGTCTTTATAGTAGAGAATATTAACTATATATATATAGAGAGAGAGAGAGTATAATAAAAGTTTTAGTATATCCTGTTACCAAAGCATTATTTCTTTCTTCTTTGGCATTGTAGGTTTTAGAACTTTTTCACTTTTATTTTATTATACTGTGTATATGTATATGTATATATACAATATAATAAAATAATATATATATACAGTATAATAAAATATAATAATAATAATCAGTGGCGCACACAAGGGGGGTGTCCTAGGGGTGTGGACCCCCCCCTAAAGCCCTTGATTTTTTTTCCGATTGATTATAATTCTAAGTATATAGTACGTAAAATTTAATTAAATATTTGTTATTAATGATTAATTAATGCTAACTATATTCAATAATTAGCTTTTTACTCTTTTTTTGTTCCCAAAATCGACAAAATCAAAAGGAGCATGATACAAAAATGGTGGACTGTGTAATATGGAATGTGTGGAATGTGTGCGCTACTGATAATAATATATATATATAACATTATTTAAGCAAAAAATGATTTTTAATGATTCCGTATCATTTTCATTTCATTTTTATGCATAATTATTAAACCTGAAGTATATTTTTATTCATTTGAATAGTTCATTAACAACAAGAATTACATAAAAGTTTTAGTATACCCTATTACCAATGCATTATCGCATTTCAAGAACAACTTAAAAAGTTGTTATGCAACATCATTATAAACATTATTTTATTTTTTCCTTTAAATAGTGTCTACAAAGACAAAACACTATTCATTCTGCGAATAATATAAATGCAAGTTATATCTAAAAAGCTCGGTGAATAGAAGTTTGAAACAAATAAAACAAAGCACTGAAACAAAATACTTTTATGAACTCTCGAAGTAAAATTCGTTAGCTACAATATACTTTTGACATCGTGAATAAATATCCTGGAATGATTCAGTGAGGTTGTCTCTTGAGATCTAACACAAATGTTATACATATATATATATATATATATACAACTTTGAGTATTTAGAAAAGCTATTAAACTTGTATCCTTCTGCTTCCCCCTACTTGAGAAAGGGAACAAAAAGTAGGGGCTAAATTAACCAAGTACTGTAGATGTGCAATTACAGTTAAGCTACGTTGGACCAAGCAGTTGTGTACTCATATCACAGTATACACGTGGACATTGTCATGCAACAGATTCCACATTCCAATGTTGCACAATTGGAGACGAAAACGTTGAATGTGCAATAATGAGTTCTTCTAAATAGTTTCGTAGAATTTGGTGTTGACGGTTTACCCTTTCGAGACAAATTTTGGTGGATCATATTATTGTTGCCAAAAACCGCAATCAAGATTGTCTTGAATCTAGACTTCCATAAGCGGCTCTTTTAAATGTTGAAAAACGCCAGTGAGCACCTTTCCATTGTTCTCCGCTTCGACTCTGGATCGTACTAGTAGCACTAACTCTCATCTTGTGTTACAAGGGTTTACTGAAAAGTTAGACCTTAATTACACGTTTCAATGAAATATCCAATTATGTGCGTGTTTGTTTCCTTTTGCTCTTTGGTCAATGAGTGTAGAATAAAACGGAAACGGATCTAGTTCTTACCCAGATCTTGGCGAATGATGGTGATTACATTCACCTTTCTAATTCCGATTCCTTTCTCCGATATCTATCATAGAGACAATAGGTAATTTTGCAACAGCATTTGAAGCACATGTTAGATGTTTATCGATTATCAGGTTGACCCTTATTGAGGGTCGACCTGAACATGTTTCGTCTTCCGCAATTTTTTTTATCTCCTGAAAACGTTAAAATCAGTCGCAAATGCATTTTCATCCGTTGTGTTGTGGTTTTTTCTGGTGCCATAACAACGTAGTATGTGTTTTTGTGTGAGGCTGTTTCTCCCAATTGGTAATAAATCTTCATACTTATCCATTGGTCCATTTCAATTTCATGTGAGCTTTCTCTCACATGCCGTTCGACTGTTAGAGCAGACTGCTCACAGCAACCCTTAGCAATCTCACACTGCCCATAGGATACTAATCTACGTTACTTCCTAATTACCGTATCTCCATTGCTCTCTCCTTGAGCATGCACGGTGCCATATTATTTATAACTCGTTTTACTTTTCATATATCTATCCATTCACCGAACTTTTTAGACACATCTTGCATTCCAAGATTCTTTAGAATAATGTTAAATTGTCGTAATTTAATCAAGAATGGGATTTTCAAATACATTGTTATTTTAAGGTATTGGAACCATGTCGTGGTCACCACAAGCTTTTGGAATGTTTACAGGGAAATTTGACGAGGGAGTTCATCTGTTATCAAGAGGTTCTGTTAAAGTCAGGGTTGGTATCAAAGCTTATTTTTGCTTAATGTGTAATTTGCAGTTATTGTGTGTGTGTGTGTTTGTTTTTTTAATTTTCAGGAACTTTATGCACTTTGAATCAAGTTCATCTTAGGAACTTAGAATTGTAAAGTATTTACTCACAGATATATATATATATATATCTTTAACAATATTTCAGCGAAATCAAACAGATTTTTTCTTAAATTTATGTCATTTAAAATAAATTAATTTTCTCCTAATTCAATAAATTAAATATTAATTACATATAACCCATAGCAGTGAAAATTGAACGCAAAGAAAGAGAAGATGGGGGGGAGGGATGAAATCGCAGGATAGATACAATTCATCAAATTTGCAATTGATGCGGAATATGTAAATTTCCAGCGCTTATTCCACAATATTCGAGTTGATTTTTAGCGAAAGAAACTAGCTGAATCGGTTATGAAGAGAAAACGTTAGAGGAAACGTCTTTTAACAGAGATGTAAGGTCTTTGATGCAGAGAGTTTCAGTAGATAGAGAAATTCACAAAGGATTACGTGATAGAAAGAAGGAAAGCTAGGTCTCGCCGTCTTACCTTATCAAACAACTACTTGGGGCTCCAATGGGACCAAATAGACGCTAACACACGTGAATCGATGTATTCACCAGCAAACATCGATAACATCACAGACTACCTCCAAAGAACTGTTGTGACTTGTGTTGGATATAGGAGATGCTCTCGTAGCGATTAGAATCATTATGCACTAGTAAAACGCCCATGCCATGCACTAGTGACACTCAGTAATACTAGAACGTTCGTTGGTGTCAATTAGACACCGGATCCTGTTTACTTTGTTCTCCTTTCCGCATTTTTACAGGGAATTTGAAAAACTTTCGTTACTTTTAATCATTTTCCATAGTGATTACACAGAAATGGTTCTAGGTTAATTAGGAGATATTTTACAGCTAAACATACCTAGAACGTCCGCTGGTGACGTTTCGACACGAAGGCAATTTATCATTAAAAATAGCTGTAGTTCAACAAAATATAATTCACTTAGTAGATACTATTAGTAAAACAAATTTCCCAAATCCTATCGCAAATTTATTTGACTTCGAATGCAGTGTTATTGGGTTCACAGTGGAAATGAATCAATTATACTAAAATTGTTGCGTCTAAGTGTTTCGTTGCACAGTATTTGTTTATCTGCTCATAAGAAAAATTTCATTCGATTTTCGAACTTAGTACAGAGCAGACACCCTGAAACTAAGGCTCGTAGAAAAGGTCTAAGCCTAATGAAATTGTTAATTTGTTGCAATAGCTTTCTGAAAAGGAATCGGATGGTGGTTAGCTGTTTTGCTCTAATTTAGATTCTGATGAAGACATAAGATTAAGTGAAAGAGACTGCAAAGAATCTGAAGAAAGTGCAAATGTAATTGATAATATTCCAGTAAATTTTGAAACATACGTATACGTCACTAGGGATAGTACAGATTGAATACTGCATAATAGTAATGTTCCTGGCAAATTTGCGACTCGAAATGTTTTGCAACAAAGCAGTGGTCCAACAAGCTTCGCCAAACATAATGTCATCGTCAGTTTTTTATGATATAAAGGGTCATAATATGTAATGATTACATTAAATAATATTAAAAAGTCTTAAAACTAAACCCTAGTGAACAGTAGTCCTGCAATTATTTAGTTCAAGTAGTTATTTTGCATATTTTATATCGCGGTGTCCAAATGACACCGGTGGATGCTTAAGGGTAATCGAAATCCCGGAAGTTCTAGTGTTAAGAAGATGATTACCACATTGACCTAAATACAGAAGCTTCTCTGCGAGGATTTCGAGTTAGATGCACATGCGTGATGGAATGACACTAAGTAGTGCTTTCCGACGTTCTTGTTTCAGCAATGATTATCACCGCGGAGTCTGACGTCGATGCAGTAATGGGTCCTTGACGAACGCAATTGTAAAACATCACACTATATAACAATGTAACATCATGGCTAAGGTGTTATTGCCCACTACAGCTGATTGCTGCTCATTAGTATGATGATGGCCGAATGATATGTCAATGACGTATTCAGATGCTTCCCTGGCTACTGGTGTCTCCTAACATTCCACACATAAAGCACATCAGAAATGAAATTTGTCTAATTATTTGCCGTTCGAAAAACTGAAGAAAATTGTTGAAATACAACTTTAATACAATGCGAAAAAACTGAAACATTTGATATAAAATTTTAAGAAGTATTTTATCTGAAATTAAAAAATTTAATTCCAAAGATCACCACAATAGGGGTGTGTTTTTTTTCAGCAATACGTAACAACAACTAGATAAGACAGAAACAAATTAAATAAAATATGAACATCACATATAACAATACATTCGATAAATTTTTAAAACACAGTTTTATCTTTAGTTTTATGCCATACCAAAAGGGAAACTAAGATTTTCTTTAAAAATTAATTTTGTTCGATTGAATTTGAAAGATGTAAAACTGCTTTATTCATTTTAAATCTATTGTATCTCATGTTTTTCATATAAGAAAGTGTTACTTTCTGAATTATATTAATCATAAATAATGTTCTTTCATCTAATAAGAAATAAAATTGTTTTTTTTTTAGCTTTGCTTTATTTTACTTTACTTTTAATTTACTTTATTTAAATTCTTTTAATTATATTTAAAAACAGTAAAATGTGAGTTTTTATCATCAAAAGCATTGCATAAAATTTGTACCAATTCACAGCACAATGTAAAATACACAAGAACTAAACTCTTCCTTTATTTAGTACTCTTAAAAAATAAAACTGAAGAACACAAACTTCCTCGCTAAAGAATTTAAATAAAATTATCTTTGTTTAAAGAAACTTATTAATTCTCCCTACACAAACGATAAGTGAAATATATATTTAATCTCTGCATATATGTGCGTAACTATAAATTTTCATGTAATCTACATTGCAAAATAAAAATTATAAATTTTTTCAAACTTCGTAGAATTTTACTATGCTACAAGATAAACCTTGTCCAGAAGAAGGCAGAAGCCCACGCCATCAGACCAAGATCCAAGAACTTTCATTGCTAGCAGAAAAAGTTGGTTGTACCTATACTCAACTAACAATAGGTATTTTTATTTTAAACTATTCAATTTTCTCAATGGCTTGTTCAACATTTGCTCTCCTTAAAATAAATATATTTTCTCTTTTTACGCAACAACTTTTATACAATAATAATTCAATTAATTCAAATATAGGCTAGTTCATATTATTTTGATTCATTGAACATAATTTATTTCAAATGTCTCATTACATGTGAATGAATGCGTGATTTTAATTATCTATGTAGTTAAATAATTCTGTTTAAAATGAGATTCTTCTATTTTTTATTTAATTAATATTAGAAAAAATACAACCTCCTATTGAAAAAATTACGATATTTTATGGATTAATTAAGATTATTATTTTTTTTACAATTATTATTTTAATTCTTACTAAGATTTAAAAATAATAAAATCTTAACTTTTTCAAAATTTTCCAAGAACATTTTTTTAAACTATTTGCTGTATGATCAAAGAAAATATTTTATCCTTTTAAAAAATATATACTTATTACATGCTCTTTCCAATTTACTTTACATTCCGCATTTTAATTTTTATTCTTTTAAATCTATGTTAGCAATTAAAATATAATATATTATAATATATAATAATTAATATGTTAAAATATATCCTTATGTAACAACATAGCCAATTTCTTAATCAATACGATTCATCGATCATACAATCGATTCTTTACTTTGTTTATATTTATTATTATTACAGCTTGGTGCTTGAAGAATGAAAATGTACATTGTGTGTTAGTAGGAGCATCAACACTTGAACAACTATATGAACACATTCATGCCATCCAGGTACATACTTTCTTAAATTTTACTTAATATTAGAAAAGTATGTATTATATAAACACATGTGTGATATGATTAATTAAAAAGTTTTGTAAATGAAATCATTATTCTTTTTCTGTAAAACCATTTAAAGCCGTAATTCAGGATTGAATCTTCTCGAAATTTCGAATTTTTTATAAGTCATGTAATAAATAAATGTATTACTGTTTAAAAACATTTACATCGGGTTGATATAAAACTCTTTAGTATTGTAACAAATGCTTGAATTGTATTTTTAAATAAATAAATGATGTATTAAAAAGGTTAAATATAGTCTTATAGAAATCTCTTTACTTTCTCCAAGTTCCATCAATAATTAATATTGCTTCTGAGTAATTGATATAAAATATTTGTTACAAATATTTCCCCATCAATGATTGCCCTTTAAAAGGAAAAAATGAAGTGTAAAGCGTAAACTTTGCTAAGATAATTATCAGCAGAAACGACTATAAAAATTAGTGCATTGTGTGCCAGTCGGTGTTTGGGTTGCCAAGAGAAATGCGATAATTTTCTTTTAAATAAAATTAATCTGTTTTTTCATGTTATTTTGTTTCATTTTTATTGTATCACTACGACAATTATTTTATTTTTTTAAAAATATTTAAGGTAATTTAATGCAAAATCTTAGTAATACAGTAAAGCCTCTTTTGTGCGGTAGATAGGGACCACATAAAAAAAAACACGCACGAAAAAAATATTCGAAAATTTCAGAAATACTTACATATAACAAAAAAAAAATTAATCGACATACGCCAAAAAAAAATTATGCTTTGGGGAGGGACCGCATAAGAAAAGTCGCACTTAGAAAATACGACAATTATTTACGAAATTTATGAGAAAATATTTTCAAACAAAATAAATAATTAAATTACATATGAAAACATTTAAAAAACTGTTAATTTCTCATTGGAGAATCTCCATTTCTCACATGAAGAAGTTTTCCAAAATGCACATACATAATTCACTGCCACTCATCGTAATCCAAAACGTGCATCTTCTTGTGATGAATTAGCTCAAAATTACTTTCGTCACTTGAAGATACAATTTCAATTGATTTATTTTTTTGGCACAATAAAGTAAGTGACAAGCTTTTAAGGCAACTGTCGGTCCATCAGTTGCTTGTAAACGTCACGGTAACCAAATGTGCTTGATCAAAGCTCTTTTTAGTATTTCAAATTCCTTTAGGAATTGGTATCATTTTTTTTAAAAAAATGCTTTTCCGATTTGTTGGAAAGCTGGATTTCTCCATATATTTTATATTCTCTCAAAGAATCCGGTTCTTCTCTCGTCTTTCTTCATAATCTATCAAATTAATGATAATGTCACTGTCATTGACAGTTTCGTCTTCAATCAAGTGCATGTTGCTAGTGCGTTGAGAGAAAGCAATTGAACGTGCATTGTCGGGAGACAAAAGAATGTAAATAGAGCATCTTGAAGTATATATTTGTGCATTGATAGAAAACATTACAGAGGTGCCAAAGCCGGTGAAATTCATATACCGCATGAAAAAAGATCGCACAAAATAGATTCCATAAAATAAATCGCACAAAAAAAGACCGCACAACCACAGGTTTTGCTGTATAATATTAATTTTTTGTGCTATGAGTTTCTTTAAAATATGTGAAATGGGACACTAAACATACTAATTCTCAAGCATTCATTGCTCCAAAAATAATTGCAAATATCAAACCTATTTTTGTTTTATTTTGCGTTATCCTAATGTTTTGAATTAAAATTGTATAAAATAATTTCCATTCATTGCCTTGTAATTATTGGCAGGATAATGTTTCACCCAAAAAGCAAAAGTAAAATATTATTTTGTATTATGTCGATATCTTTTTAAAACATTTTTTGTACTTTTATGAGATAAACTTGTGTCATAACATATATTAATTTATATTGATAACAAAACTTTTTTTTTTGTACTATTTGGAAATATGTTTTGAAATTGAGTCTTCCTCTTTGACAATGCTCAAAAACTAACTTTAAGAAAGGTCAATTATACGTTTTATTGTTTAAAAAATAATGATCTAGTTTTTTGGTTGCTCTTGAAATTGACGATTTTGCATCGATAATAGCAATTTATGATTTGTCTCAATCCTTCACCAGTTAATACCAAGACTGACAACAAGCTTGATCAACGAAATTGAGAAGATTCTGGACAACAAGCCAATACGCCTCCCCGTGCAGAGGTGACTGCTGGTTCAAAAGGATTCCTTGCCTGTACCAAGGAGTCCTCAGGCAACTGGGGCTGCTTCAATTCTAGAAGTGGACGATGCATCTCGCCAAGGGGTCGCTAGGGAGGACAGTGGGATTGATGGTAGCAAGTCACCTAACGAATCCAACCGGGGCTTTTTCGACAACCTTCTCAGCAACTGTGTCATCCAGTGAATCTGGTCAATCGCTGGCCAACAACTCTCACACTATATATATCCTTTTGTTGGAAAAGGCCGGTGCTTTGAAAAGGCGAATATTTTTAACTTTTTGGAATATGTCTAAATTTTAATGTGCATCTGGTCTTAGTTTTGATTGTCTACGATTATTTTTCTTTAGAGAACAGGAACTGGCTGTCCAATATTTCGAAATAATGTACTTGAAAAACGACTTGGACAGCATTGAAGCATCACAACAGAAGTATCTTTATCGTTCATCAGGGAAGTCTTTTATGTTAATCTGAATTAAATGAAGTTCTGAAATCAATATGTATATTTTTTTTCGTTTGATTTCAGTTATACACTTATTTTGTTATGATTTTGTATCATATTTGTTTAATATGCAAAACCATTATATAAAGTATTCAAATTGTAATATAATTTTGCTATTATTTTCATGAAATATTCCTATCGTTGTGTATGATATTCAAATCATGTTTCATTTTAATTTAATAAGAATGGGTTTTGTAAATGAAATATTTACTATCTTAAATTTGCTTTATTTAAGAATTGTCTTATTTTACAATGCATAGTGAAAAACATAATTTCCTGTATTTCTATTACATAAATTAACTGTTAATTTCTAAAATTTAAAGAGTTATTTTGGAATTTTTAGTCAAAATACTTTTAAATTTTTATATTACCTATCGTTTGATATAATCAGCTTCGAAGATTTAAAATATATAAAGGTTAAAAGATGCATATTATAAATACCAAATATATATATATATTTATTTATCGTTATTTATATGGATGTAACAAAAAAATTCTCTAGAACGTATTGATAAGCGAAGTCTTCCGTCTTTTATATGTTTCTACAATATCTATGAATAATGAATTCTGCATGTTTTATTTGTAAATATTCTCAAAACTGAATTACCCATTAAAAAGAAAAACTGTGCCTGTTGAATCTTATATGGCACAAGTACGTAATTTATCAGGGAATATTTGTGCACTGTTCGCTTATTTAATGGTGATATTTATCTGTGTTATTTTTGCTTTTCCATTCATCACGCTTTACAGAAACATATTACTTCATATCCCCATATAACGAAAACGCTAAATGCGTTGCTTTGACATCGCTCTTTCAAAGCGCCGTCTTTCCACTTGTCCACAATTTAAACCGGTCTCTTCCAGAATATGTCCATTGAACTATGATATACATAATATATTTATATATAATTATGTATTCATTACTGCTTCAAATATAATTACTCTACTCTTAGTTCTTAATCGTACCTACTCAAGTGCATACATAATATTCTATTTGCCTTTAGATATTTGAGCATGAAATTAGAATAATTACTCAATTTTACTCACTCGATTTCCAATATTTTAGAAGGTCTAGTTCTTTAACTAGAATTTTAGTTGTTTTCATTCTTATACAAAGAAGGAAGTTTAGGTGTTTTTCGGAAATCAAGATTTTAAATAAATTTACTCTAGGCTTTATAGGAACCACTATAATGAAAAAGTAAAATTTCACTACATTAGTATTTTGAATTGCATAGCTTCTCCATGAACATAGATCTAAAATCTAGCGGAAGTTTTTTCATGGACAAAAGTTGGAAGACTGTTCCTCCGACATTGTACTGGTGCTTCGCCATCGCTTTTGAGGTTCCTAAAGTGCCACATGTGTTCACAGGAATTAAAAACATAAATTATTTAAGGATATTTAAGTTTTGCTTTTGAAACTATCTTTTTTAATATATTTCAACTGTTTCTGTTGATTATCTTTAAACAAAAATTTTTGTTGTTGTTGTTTCTATTGGTTATATTTTAACTAATTTTTGGGAAGTTTTCTTTATAAATCTTTGGATAGCTCCAAATTTTTACCTTAAATGTTTGTTCTTATGCAAGGAATTAACATGTTTTCTTAACCATTATGTTTAGTACAATAATTTTATTGGCTTTTTAATTCATATATATATATATGGCACGAATACCCTTTTTAAAAAATTTTCATTAACGTTTAAAAAAGAGCGTATAATATATCGCTAAATGTGACTCCATAACCTTTTAATTGAATCATTTTTCAAAAATATTTGTAGCATATTTTATAAAATGCATTTACTGTTATTTGTTTTTTTTATTTTTAATACTTGTAATTTTGTTTTACTGGTATTGTATTTCGTAAGATAACTACGAGATATATACAGAAATTCAATATTATTTTCTTAAATTATTAATTTTTAAGCATCAAGTTCAATTTTGAATATAATTTGTTAAAAATTTTTTTATCTATAAGTATGGAGTTAATGAAACTAATGGTTTTATGAAACTTCAGTGCAAAAATGCGGTTTTGTACATCTGTATGCAAATAGATTACAGACAGACTCCTTTTATAAAAAGTTGCGAGCTTGTTACAAAGTTTAATTTTTATTTTAAGTTACGATTAATATAATAAATCAAAATACATTATTCTTTAAAAAAATGTTCAAAAAAGTTATAAATTAGTGATATATTTTCAAGTACTCTTAATTTCTATATTAAGATATATGTATTAATATCTATATTATATAGCAAAACAATTAATATTGGAGGAAATTTAGTAATTAAATTTATACAGCAAAGGTGCATTATTAGATAATCTCAAGTCTTCTTTTTTTATCAGTAACTTTAATTATTATCTGTTTCCTCAATTTCTGTAACTTTCATTATTTCTTTCGTAAAATCTATTTATCTCCAAAAGTCTACGGGAAAAATTTTTTGTTCATATTCCAAACTTAATCTGAATTGAACATGTGTGGTACTTTATAGGATATAATATATAAAAGTGTTTTTGGAACACTTAAAAATCTCAAACTCTCTTTGATATCATTTCAGTGCCTAGATGGCTGTAAAATTAGGACTACTTTTAGCACCAACTAGTAATGAGACATTGAATAATATCTTGTATTAATTGTATGTGGGCCGTGGTTGGAATCATATTAAAAGAGATCTATGTACGATTGATATTAGGAAACTCTATTATAAACTACTTCATATACTAAACCTTTTATAAAAACAATTTAAAATTACTCATATTTCATTTTATTTTTTATTAATCTATCTTTTTTTCACATATTATTTGTAAAAAAAAATTAGTTTTTCGTGAATTAAACAAAGCGAAATAAAATAGAGTATAACTACAAACATTTAGTAGCATATTTAAAATATAATACTAAAAAATAAATTTTCCTTCGTAATTTGAATTAAGTCCAATTTTTCAATTTATAAGTCATTTTTTCAGATAATCATTCCTAATTTCCCCCTTATAAATATCAATATATGCAACAAAATAGCCTTAAAATAACTTCTTTTACCCCTATGATTTTACCGTACATTATAAAGTTAAAAAAATCTACCATTTTTTTAACTCGATTTTTAATTTATAAAATAATCCGTATGTTGTGGAAAATTTTTTACTATTTTCTTGCATAATCCTTCTTTAGCAGTTAATACCATCAATAGAGCAAAACTGCTCTTCTCTTCCTGCTTGAAGAACATATCTTCACAACTTCCAGTCCTTCAAAGAATAAATAATTCTTTTAAGGATTAAAACATATATCTATCCATCTCTGGCTTATTTTATTATAACTCAAAAAATAATTATTGCCTGAAAAAAATTCGCTCTTGCGAGAAACCATGGCCTGCATATGAGTTTGTAATTAAATTAACTAGTGTTTCTTCTTTAATCCATGCATTTAAATATATATCATATTCTTTATTTATTGTCTTCATGTAACAGCTGGCAATAATCCGACCACTAAACATATTTTTGAGACTTTTGAGTAAACATGTAACTTTAGTTGCCCAACATTTAAGTGCCTTCATATGCTGTCTATCGCATACGTGCAGCTGTTAGTGGAAGAAAAGTATACATTCGTTTCCCCTCTCTCCCCCTTTCTGTTGATTTGCCAAACTTCTTTTGTTTAACTAACGAATATCAGACGAAATTGAATGTATTGGTTCTTTAAATCAACTACCTTGTCTTTCATGTTGTTGAAATATATGTATGAACATAGAACAAAAACAAAAAATGTTTCTATGAGGAGCACAATTCCCTCTACAGTTGGAAATGTTCTATCTTAAAGTGCTACTTGGCCAAGGGGAAAAAGAAAGTTCTGTGATAACAATATGAAAGATTATGGTTATAGTAAAGAATAAGGTTAAATTACTCTTTCCTCGCAAATATATATGTTATATATCCTAGCATATGTATGTTATTCGTTAGGATATATACGAGTATATGTATGTATATCCAATCGAATTCATATCTTTTCTCTGCCTTGCCTGTGTATTTTAAAGGCAAGATGCCAAGACTTGTCTTTTTCACTTGGCTAAGTAGGACGTTGTTTAATAAACGTTATATGTTATTTATTTATATATAATATGTTATTTATTGATTTTGAGAGTGTCGCAACTTCAAAACTTTTCTTTGTTTCTCTGTATCTATGAAAGTGATTAAATATATTGTGTTATTACATGGATTTTTACTTAACCGTATCATAATGTTCAGTCACTTTAATTTTTTTTTTTTTCGTTTAACGAAGTTTAGAAATTAACTCTGTAATTAAAGAGGGTGTGATATAACTGTACTGCATTTATTATTTTCTAAAAGTATAAGTGTTTAAAGAACTGTTAATACTATTAGAGGAGTTGACATTTCCTTACTAATAATAAATGTACATATAGCTGTTGCCATTAATCATAATGTAAAACTCACTATATTAAATGTATTTTTCAAGTTGTATCTTGCTGTGGGAGATATTTAAATTATAATTACTTTTTAATTACAAAATAGTAGCTTATATTCACAAGTTAAACGTATAATTCCAAGGTTCTTCGATGTTATGCAAATGTAAATCAAAATATGCTATGACTCTAATATTTTGATGTATAATGAAATATGAAGGAACAGATTTTCTATGGAAATCATATATGTAAAATTAACAGAAGGCTTAAGAGTATATTAATTCTATACAGGTGATGTTAAACACTAAAATGTAAAAACTGTACATAATTTAAATATGACTGTACACTGTTTCCGTTTTATTCTATCTCATAAGCGAGAAAAACTGTTTCTCACTCTATCAAGGGAAAGTTCATGTTTTTCACCAAAAATATATTTTTAAATTATATTTTACTATGTGGCACTTAATATACTTTTATCTTAATATTTCCATAGCAGTATTCAATGAAAGTCATATTAATGTGGACTGTGTGACTATGAAATTATAATACTACAATATTACTATTATCACTGCCTGTGTATCATATTCACTTTTTTTGGAAAAAAACTATGAAACTGTTTACCAACCTGACAGATTGTTTTGGTTACGAAGTTCATCTTTTCACTTAATCAAAAATTTAAAAATTTTGTTAAGCATTAAAATAGTGTGATAAGCAATGATAATAATTAATTAATTAAAAAATTAAGGTGGTCGCAACAATAGCTAATCGATTGTGTTAATTTATTAATTAGTTAATTCAAATTATTGTTGTCATTTCATGCATTTCATTTCATGTATTATTATATATCACTAATCATTGATTCATTTAATTATTCTTATTTTTGGAAGTTATAAAATTACGCTCTGTAGACAGAATTTATGTGAACATTTGTTTAAAATACACATTTCTCATAAAAAATAGAATAAGGTAAGCTTAATGTAAAAATGATACTATTAAGATCTCCCCTTTTCAAAAAAGTTTACAGACTGTAACGAAATGCGAAATATATCAGTAGTTTATTTTATTGTATTTCAGTACAAAAACTTATGTAAATAATATTGATAAAATTAAATTTTTTAATCAGTTTGTATTATTTTCCATAGGCTACTCTAATTATATTGTTTACCAAGCAAGAGGATAATTAAGCTTCTTCCAATTATTTTAAGGGACCATGAACATTTAAATATAAGAACGAAAATCGAACAAAAGCGGAGAAAGCTGATTTATCAATTGTATTGAAGAATCGTTAAGTTTACCTTATTCAGTTTGAATTTTCATAATATATATTTGTCATGTCTTGTGCCAAAAGAGAAAATAGTCAAAAAGAAGTTTTTGCATACAACATTGTTCAAGATGATTTTTCTGTGGATTCGTATTTTGTTGCCACCTCTATCATCAAAAATGTATATAGAACGATATTCTGCCTTTTTCTCTCGAAACTAGACATCTTTGTAATATACGAAGTTATTGCCGATCCATATTCTATCTAGCTTTTAGATCAACATTTATCTAATCTTTCGCATGCCAAAATATTTTATCTGTTGAAGGACCAACCGGAAACTTGTAAGCTGCTTCTAGCAATTTCATCTAGCTGATGAACAGTGGACACACATAATTTTTTCAATGCCATAAATGCTCTAGACATAATCATTTTTGTATTACAATAAAGGTTTTTTGTTGTTGTTGTTTACCAATTGTACATTATATCATCATTATAGCTTCAAAAAAACTATTTTAATTTTTCATTTCATTCATGTCAATTATTCATCAAAATGTAACTCACATAATAAAGTATTTATTTTAATCCAGATTCACAATCAATGTTAAATGAATAAATAATTATGTTGAATGTTAAATCAATTCATAAAATGTTAAATGAATAAATAGTTTTTCCTTTAAAGTTTTGTCAAGTTAATCAAATTTAATGCTACAAATGTTCCCTCAAAATGTATAATTCTTATTTATATTGTCTGCATTATTTTTCATTTTTTATGAAAATAGCAATTGTAGTCTGCTTTTATATTCAAGAACAATATTTAATTTCATAATAATTCATCGAAAAAACTCATAAAAAAAGTTTTTTAAAATAAAACGTTTTCTCTCGTATCTTTATATTTCAAAAAATAATAAAATTTTCTTTTATTCATTAACTATCCAAATTATCCACGTATTTGATGTAAAATACGATTTTATTTTACGCTGTTTATAATTTGTTTGAGGCTATTAAGTATTTATAAAGTACCATATTTATTCGAATCTAGGCCACACTTTTTTCCCAATGTTAATGCTACTGAGAATCGGGTGTGGATTAGAATTGAAGGTGAAAAAATTCTTCGGATGGAGGAAATTGAATATGATTAGTTTTGATAGTTAAGGCGACTGCAGGTTCATGTATGTATCTAAAAGTTTTTAATGCTGCTAAAATAAATTAATTATTCACTCTTATTAGTTCTCATTAAAACCTTTTTTAAATTTCGTAAAAAGAGAATAATTATAAACCTTTTTACACTATTTTTATTTTTTCATAAAAAGATGTTGAGAATTTGAGGGGTGACTTCGAATCGATGGTGACTTAGATTCGCATATAAATACGGTATTACTTTTCACAAATTGAAATGCGCTTCCAATTGGGCAAATTAAATTAGAAACTTATATTGGAGAGCTCAGAAGCAGGTTACAAGGTTTCTCATAAAGTGGTCCATTAGTAAAATGTGCCAAGTGAAATAACTGCCATTAACGGCACAAAAAACAAGTTGTTCTCCATCTATACAAAGAGGAATGAGTCATACTCTTTTTGAAAGTTTTTGAGGTTAATGTTTTGTTCTTGTTGACATGCTCCTTTCCTAACTAACAGGCACTTGTGAAAATAACTCATATTTTCTTTTCCTAAAAGCACTGGTTTCTGAAAAGATTTTTTGCAACACTTTATATATAATTAAATAAATGTTTCAGTTACATTGTACCTTTTGTCTTTATTTAAAATGTGTGTCTTGATTATTTCACATATTTCGATAAACTATCTAAGAATTTAATCATATTTAATTCTTGATTTTTTTGCATCATTTATATCTTTTAAATTACTTCATGAATATGATTGCTTTCTTGATAATTTGTTGTGAGCTGAAAATATGACACTTACACATACCTTTTTTACGTGTGTAATTCTTAAAAAGTAAAACATTGTATTAAATATCATGCAAATTCATTGAAGTTTTGCAGTAAAAGGTTATTTTGGAGCTTAATTTTTTTCCAAACGTTGTATTTTTGGAATATAATTATAAATTCTAAGTAAATTCTGGTTTTAAAAATTATATTTTCATGTAAAAAAAAATAATTTATATATAATGAAAAGGTTAAATTTCTTTCAGAAAACACAGAACTTTTAAACACATCTGTGTAAAAAGATTCTGTGTCTAAGTTATATTTTTAAGGAAATTTAAAAAAACACATTAAGTTTTTCTTATAACACAATTTTAATTAAAACAACACATTTAAAGAATGAAATGCTTGTTTAAAAGTAAAGCTAAGATATTTAATTAATTCGTTAATTGCACTTGAAATTAATTAATTCCATTATAAAAAAAAGAAATTTAATAATTAATAATCTATGCAGTCTCATTAAAACTCATTCTGTTTTTAAGATTCATTTCGTTAAACAAAATAAGTGTGGTTGTTTTTTAATACTTCTTCTAAAACAAAAAGGATATTTATTTTTCTTTTGAAATTATGCAGTATAGTAATATTAGATAAAATTCACTAAAAATAACAATAAAAAAGCCTTTATACAACCTGATGAATAAGAATATATTATTATGGAAAAGATGAATCACTGAAACTTGATCATTTTCAGCACATAGATATCCAGAATATATATATAATATTTATAGAGTTTGCGATATTTATTCAGATCAGAGGCAGAGTGTGTCAGTTAGAAGTACTTTTGTTATGTCGCCCAACCAGTATAATGGTTAGCGACGCTGATTGCGGTGCCATAGGGACTAGGTTCGAATCCCGGAGAAGACATGGATGTTTGTAAATGTATAGTGCCTTTGCGACATGGGGGTACTCTAAATAGCCGTCGAGCCGCAAGTCCTCTCGTGTGGTTGGTGGAAGGGGAAGAGAGGAGGGAGGCCCCTGGCCCACCCCCATGGTTTTCTCCCTCTAAATTGGAGTGGAACTGAGCAAAATCGTACTGTCACCTGCATGGTGCTCAAATCCAAGGCTAGCGACAGACGTAAAAATTCTAGCCCTTAGCCGCAATGAATTTCTCGGGCCTCGATCTGACTTCGTCAGGCAGGTGGCATTAGTCGCAACTTTTGTTATTTTGATATACCTTATTATTAATGATAAACATCTGAATTTCATAACCTGAAAAATCTAAATAATTTATACTAAAAAATGTTTAGTTTAATAAATTTCGAAATTTTTTTTAAATCTATGTTAAATAGCTTACAAACAAAGAAAATTAATTATAGTCTAAGATTGCATTTACGCGATTACGAAGGAGAAAAAAACTGAACAAGGAACTATCTTTGATATTAAAAACATAGTGTCAAACTAGAAATACTTTTTCTGATAAAAAAAATATTCCTTTATTAATATTATATTTCGATTTCACTAGACCGTAGACAATAGCATTTCATTTTGTCATATCAAATATTTCCGTTGCTTTTTATCATCTCTGCAGTTAAATAAATCTAGATTGCATAATCAAGAAATTTTATTCTCTCATTTTTGATTCCTAATACTTCTCTTCCTATTCTAAAATAGATTTATTTTCTTTAGAAGGTTACACAAATGAATAGCATCAGAGTAAAGAAAACTAACTACAACATTATAAAAGCGTCCAATAAGTATTTCAGACTATGAATTATACTTATTTCTAGAAATGCGCTACATCGTTTCAAACAAGAGTATCTATGTAGCTAAACTTAAAAATTAATTGTGTTTTTTTTTTTATTTAGAAATAACTATTAAAAAGGAAGAACTTTAAAAAAATCCGCTTAGGTTTTATACTCAGACAATTCTCTTAAGCAATTCAATTGTTTTGAAAAAATTTTCACGTCATTTATACATCTATCAAACAACGATGGAAGTCTACTCGATGTAATTAATTCTGCTTCAAAACTCTTCTCCAATTTCAAATGCTCGATAAAATTAATTTAAATATCTCTTATCGAAATTTATAAAGGCTTAGCTTAGTTCAAAGCCAACTGTAAATAAGACAAAGTAACGAAATTATACCCCTGAAATCCCTCACATATCATAATTTTAATCAACATTAATTTATTAATTAAAATTAGAGTTTGATTTCATATTCATAAATCATGTAATTTTATAAATATCATCAAACTATACGTTTCTTTAATAAATTTATATGCTCGAAGCTGCAGGTATAATTATTGTCGGTAAAAAAACTTAAGGCTTTTTGCAAATCAATATATTATAGGACAATGACTATTTCCCTTCATCTGTTACTATACGATGCTTAATAATGAAGCTGCAATGTCTCTTAATTATACTTACAAATATGTAGCATAAGGAACACAATTTTTCGTGCTTTCCTTTTTTGAACTAGTAGTCTACTTTATCTAGTAGATTTTTTCGTCTCTCTTACCTGCTTCCATTTTCCTAAATCTAATTCCATTTGCAACATACTTTCGTAATCATTGCATCAGATTATTAAAAGTATAACTATAAATTTAATTAGTAGTGAAAACTGGAGGAATGTTTTCTTTTACTAAAATAAGAACATTTTAAAAATGACAAAGTCAAATGATTAAATAAATTAGTATGTTTGAAAGCTATAGCAGCAAATGTAAATAGAGAACATTTTAAATTCATACCTTTGAATTCGATAAATTTCCTTCCTGTTTTGATTCATTTCCAGACAGGAAAAATATAAAATGGATTGATTTGTATATTAATTGTAGAATAAAAGTGAGTTATAAATGAACAAACAAATGAAAAATCGTACCAAATTTATAACGACATTCAACACTTCCTTTTTACTAATAATATAAATATATGAAAGATTTTATTTCAGACACTAGATTATTTAAAAAGCATTTTCCCCCTCCCCCAAAAAGGAAGAGAAAATGTAAAAGTATTTTTAGCTCAATGATCCCATATTAAAATAAAAATTATACTGCGTAGTAATGTAAGTCCTTGACTTTTAAATATTAATTACATTTTCGGTAAAATAATGATTTAATATTCAATAATTATATTTATGAATGGACTCAAAAAATATTTTTATGGTTACCTATCATGTGCTCTTTTCACACGACATTTTGCAAATAAAAATCACTTAGTCTCTTTCTTTAGAAAATTGCTCATACGATGGTGAATAGAGAAAATGAAACGCTATGGAGGAGTAATCCAAAGAAATACAAATCGTAGAGTAAACATAGCTTACATAATTATGTATAGGATTATGTGTGGATTTTACAGCTGTTCCGTACTTAGTACGATACAAAGGAAAGAACCGGCATATTTCTCAATAGTTATGCCTCTCTCTTGGAAAAGTAATTCAATTAGAGAGGCTATTTATTATCAAAGAGAGTATGTCTCATAACAGAGATGCTCAACCGTAGCAGTTCCCGTCTCCATTGACAAGTTAGTGATGGGTTACACGATCAGAGAAGGACAGGTTGATTCGTCCGTCCTATCGCAGTAGATAATCACTTAAATGTTCCCACGGTGCATCAGCTGGAGCGAAAATGTTTGGAATAAAACAATAAGCCACGTTCAAAAATTGAAGTGTAATCAGAGGTTCATCAACATATGCACAGACGGATGCTTCTCTAATAAAAATTGCAGGCTTCGCATTCGAGCTGTTGCACCATGTGCGTGACATCCTAGATGCTATTACATCGAACAGGGCTGTTATCTTTCAATTGCTTTTCAGTAGCTTACACTCTTGGCGACCACTGAGATGAGTGTCATTAATTCAACCGGGTGAACACTTCCGTTTGTAATGGTGCCGGGACAGAAAGCGGTAAAAAAAATTTATTAAGTAGTATTCTCCAGCTAGGTACGCGTAACCTGCGTTGTCGAATCATGAATTTGAGTGCCGATGCATTTAAAGGCCCATCATGTAGCTGATGCGTATTAAATTTGTCGAGGATCAAAATCCTCCTCTTGGCATGGTGGAGAATTTTGAAGAGCGAGGTCTCTCAGTTTAGGTGTTGTCCTCGTCACTCAACCGAGATTCAAAATTGCTTATTTGACCACTTTGACCTTGAATATTCCATTCGCCCATCTAAGATGTAATTGGTCACCCATTCAAAACATAAACTGTTGTAAATGGTTGATTGTGAATATTGATCCATCCTTCTGGCATAATTTGAATTTTCATTGACGTAGTTCTATAAAGCATACATTGCTTTCAGAGATGGACCTACAACGTATTTTTTACCCGAATTTGTCACTCATTGTATTGTTGCATAGTTAATTTATATACTAGTATTAGTAATATCGGTTTTACTTAAGTAATAAACATCACTTTTAATATATATGTATACATAATTATTATTATTAATAATAATTGAACTTCCCTTAAATAATAGATATCATTTATATTGTTTTAAATTACCTCTTTCTGTTTGACGATTTTCTTTTACGTAAGCTTTCGTGGTATTGCTTTTTCACAGTAACACAGTCATAATGAAATATCGGAAAGGAAGAAATAAATAGCACTGAAAATTTTTACTGAGACTTGAAAAACAAATAAACATACACACATACACACATATATATATAAAGGGTGTCCCAAAATTGATGAAAGATTTAAATTCTGTACCAATTCTGCAGTAAATGTTGCGAACGAAGAAAAGAGATGGTTAGACAGCTAACAGTTCAGCTTTATTAAAAATGGAGCACTACGTGAAAGAACAACAGATTTTTATTGCTGAGCAATTTTAAAAATAACGGTCCAGTAATTTTCCGATTTGGTTATTGGAATTGACCACCTACATCGCTTTCTTTTTTGGTGTTTTTAAAAATCTGTCTCACGCCAACAAACCCTCGATCACCTACTTCTTGAGTGAGGGAATGGAACATTGTATCATGGAAATCCAGTCACATTTAAGCAAAACGGTCATGAAAAATTTCAGCAAAAGAAAGCATAAGTGCTAGCAAAACCATGAAGTCCTTTTACCCGCTGTGCTATTCCTGTCATAATTATATACTGCGTACTTTATTAATCAATAAAAATTTGCAATTTTTTATTAAAAAGCTGGGTTTTCTATCAAAATTACACAGTTAAATTGTGTGTGTGTGTGTGTGTGTG
>BMAV01025303.1:192452-225180 GCA_019973955.1 Trichonephila inaurata madagascariensis | reverse complement strand
AAAAAAGAGGCTGTGCGGAATAAGTGCGGTTTAAAATAAACTAATTGAATATAAACCAATTAGCTCTAATTACACTATAAGTGATCTGGTACTGCCATCGGATATGTAAAATAGGAAATAAAAAATTTTCCAGAAATGAGAGAAATGGATTTTTGATACGTTACTTTTGAATACTCTGACCTTGAAATATTACAAGCACGAGAAATAGAGACCGAATTCTCACCTTATTTTGACGGGAGTGAGAAGAAAGAATTAAAACTTAATACATTAGCTAAATTTTTGGTAAAATATATTTGCTCAGAATTACAAATTTGATCGAATCATTCATACACTAAGCATTAAATTATTGTATGAAAGAGATCAAGATGATATCAAGGTATTCCTCAAGATATTTCTGAGAATTTTTATTTCTTTTGGAATATTATGTTGAACGGAATACTTTGCAGTTGTTTTATTTCAGAGAGATTCTCGATTACCTAATATACGTGATAAACCATCATCGCCGAAATCAAATCGCCAAGATTCCAAGAATAAGGATCATCAAGTTGCAGAAATATTGGATGCCATTCTTCCTCCAAGGTATTTCGCATTATCAAAAAAACATTCTTGAGAGTATACTAAAAAATTTAAAATGTTGTTGTTTTGTAGTTTTAGTGGGGAAACTTGTTTCATTCCCATGAACTTCATTCTGAATCTAAAAAATGCATATCTTTCAAAAGTAAAGGAAATCGTATTTCTAATATAGTCTAAATATATAACAAATACTCTATATCAGTGCTCAGCAACCTTTTTATCGCTGAGGACCGGTTAACGTTTGATAATTTTACCTCGGCCCACTGAGGGTGGGACACGTTGATTGTTTATATTTTAGATTGTTTTGATTTAACAATTTTAATTTAGTTACATTTAAATATGCCTTCAGAATAAAATATAGTTACACCAAAAAATGAATAAAAGTGATTTTAACGTCGAATATAAAGTGATTTCCGTGGAAAGTTGCGCAAATCCGAGAGAAATACACCACTTTAAATAAAATGGCAATGGTTTGAAGTTCTTTAGGCGGCCAGGCACCATTTGATCCACGGACCGGCACCGGTCCACGGATCGGGGGTTGCGGATCACTGCTCTATATTATGGGAAATGTTAATATCCTGATTAATGTATTTTTATTTATTTTTCTCAATTTTTTCTATAATTAAAATAATAAACATTGTATGAAACTTAAAATGCGTCAAAGTTTTACTTTTAATAGTTTTTTTAACTTCTGAATAAAAAATATTTAATAGTATTCCTGAATTTCCCTTTTATGAGAAAAGATTACAAATCTCTTACCTGTGATTTCTTAAAAACAATGAATTTTCTTATTTAAAATGAAAACACTAATCTTTTTTACAGACTTTGATGTCTATATTTATTTAACGATTTGTTTTATGAACGATGTACTAACTTTGAACACAAGTGGAAATCAGCTTGAAGAATACTTTTTGCGATATTCAATTAAAATATAAGCATGTATTTCAGAAAATAAGATTCTGAGAACTTCTTTCCTTGCAATGTATTTTAGAAATTTAAGTAATAATAGAAAAATTTAAAGATGCTGATGCAACTCTTAATTTTTGCTAAATGAATGTATGAAAAAATAATTCTAATCCTAGCTTTATCAGAAATTTCTAGGGATAAAATTTTAATCACAGTAATAGACATATCAAAATATATACGTCTATGTAATTGATCTCTTTCGTCATTACGATAAACAAAGAGAAAAACACGACACAGAATAAAAAAATATTTTCTGCTATTATATATCAGTATCATGCTAATGTAATCAAAGTAGTGCTTGGAATTTAGACAACCAGTTCAAGATTTACAAAAAGAATTTATAAGAAACCCTGTAGAAAAAACCTATCTTTTTTTTTATCGACTTATGTATAAATATAAAAAATATAGCCTATGCAGAATACTTATTATTTACAAATAAAACGTCATATTAACTCGAATTTATTACGAAATCCTAATTTATTTCCAATATTGAATATCTTTTTTACATAAACCATTATTACTGCAATTAATGAAACCTTATATAAGATCTAAAAACAATTTTAAAGACTATGTTGAGAAATATATTCAAAATAGGAAGTGGTGGAGTATCGAATCACTAAACTTTAAAAATTAAATTTCAATTAAATCATCCTGTGAATTTGTCTCGCTTAAATTTATTTTGCTAAACTTTAATTATTTGAGGTGTACATTTTGGGAAGCCTTGCAATACTAAAAAAAATTGTACAAAAATTAAGTTTAAAATGATGTCGAATAAAAATTCAAATACTGTCCTTATTATATCGACAACATTTTTCCCTATTCTTTTATTAATATCAGGAAAAAACTTTTTATTTTCTGTTTTTTAATATTTTTTTCATACAGAGAATTTGAAGATGATGGTAAACTATGGATCCAACCAGTATCAAGAACTCCAGCCACAAGACTAGATGTTGTAAATTTGGCAGAAAAGCTAGACAATCGTCTAATCGAACGCAACGCCAGAGAAATTGGAATATGCCCCATAAGAAGAGAACTTTATGATCAATGCTTCGGTCAGTAAAATAGCAGTTTATTGATAACTCTACAGTTTCTTCCCACAACAATATATTCCTAGATTCTTAAAGAATTAAATTAATCACAAATTATAAATATATTATTTCGATTTTTGTTCTATTTAAATTTTAAACAATTATCCATATAATTCGTAAAATTTCAATTAAATAAAACCACCGTATATGTAGTGCATACTCAATATCATAAACTGCTTTAACTAAAATTTATATTAAAATTATCAAAACACTTGTAATTTTTGTTAAAATGCATTATAATAATTATTATTCTTATTGGATTGCGTAATAAAAGTAGAATCACATTTCCTTTTCTGGATAACTCTCCAAACACATGTTCGTTCATTATCAGTTTATTATTTTATATTTCCTTAAGTTTAACAAGCATTTGCTTGCATACGGAAACGCGATGGCTAATCCCAAAACAGAACGAACTGAAACTGGTCAGTTTGAAAGCGCCATCTGTAGAGCGATTGGAAAGTTTAAAATTCAGATCAAAAGTGTTTATTATATAAATAATAAATAATAATTTATTATATAAATAATAAATAATAATTTATTATATAAATAATAATAATCCTTCATGTATGGTAAATGAGAGATTACATACAACCGCATAGTAAATAAAGAGAATTTTTTCTATTTTAAAATATATTAATTCATTAAAATGAATCTTTTTTAGCTTACATATATATTTTTTTTTTTACCTTTTTTAAGCATATATATTGACATTATTCAATGTAATTGATAAAATTCTACTTGAAATACACGATTTTCGTAAGTATTGCTAAATTATATTAAATTCATATGATCCGACTTAAATTTATATTGAGTCTTGTAATCTCTTGCATAAATCATGCTATGGATTAAATTAAATTGTTTCATTATGTAAGTTAGTGTATTGAAAATAGTTGAAGGAAGGATAATATTTTTTTCTGCAGATGATTAGGCGCAATTAATAGCATGATTAGCCATTTCAATTTAATTCTGCTTTATTGATATAATCTGTAAGTAAAACAAAGTTTGAAACTTAACCTCTTTGAAATCAATATTTGTGTTAAGAAATAGTCTTTTAACTGGGTAATTTTTTCAGGAATACATTATGAGAATATTCACTCAAATATAGAGTGATTTACAACATATAACTATATATAAGTTATGTGAAATTTTTTATCACTAGTTCTCGATGCCTGCCCCACGTCTTTAGGCGGGAGGTTGGTACAATTGTCTGTGTCCCATATATATATATTTTCCCCATCACGTTCTTTTACTCATATAGAGATTAGGTGTTTTTATAACATTGGGGATCTCTAACTAGGTACTTCTAAGTACTTGTTCTATGCAGAAGACTTAAAAGCGTTATTTTTCTGTAGATAAAGCATCTTTCGTAAAAGAGGAAAAAATAAACGGATATTAGGAAGCTCGTAAATAAGAATTTTAATTTTTTTCGAAAAATTTAGTATACACAAAAGCACTATGACAGATTAATAATAGAAGTTTAAACTTAAAACTGAACGATTAATGCATCACAATATTAAATGCTTCTTCTAAAGAATTTATTTGGCCCAATTTCTCTAACACAAGTAGTAAAAGTGAAAAGGGAATTTCAAATCTATTTGCTCACATAATGCAAAGCATTTGTAATTTATAAATGAATTTTCTTTATAACGTAACACACATTCGTTTATGTAAAATCTTTTAACTGTTTCTTTTGTGAATAGATGAATTGATACGCCAGGAGACTCTCAATTGTGTGGAAAGAGGTTTGCTTTTTGTTCGTATCAGAGATGAGCTGAGAATGAGCCTTGCAGCTTACGAAAATCTTTACGACAGTGGCGTCGCTTTCGGAATTCGAAAAGCTCTGTTATCTGAAAGAGGGAAAATGGACATAGTGGACAGGGTAAGGTTAAGTCTACTACTATCTCTTTTACGTTAGTAAAGATATATGATTCAATGCAAAAATTTACTCAGGAAGAAGAATTAATGAACTGTTAAATAATTGCTTTATATAATCTCTAAATTAATACTAGTCAGTAATAATATATTTAAGGTATATGTTTAATACTATGGGATAACCAAGTTATTTTACATTAATTAAAATAAAGTATAGAACAAAATAAATTGATAGAATAATTATAGCTTAAAGAATCAGGTATAAACACTTTTCGTACTTTCTCTTCTCGTATTCATGTTTTTAATGCTATCTAAAAATATTGCAAAATGCTTTTTCTTATTTCTTTAGTTAGTTATTTGTAATATTATTATTTAAAGTTTAATAAGAACTTAATTGTTTCATACTTAATACAGTAAGCAAGCAAATCAAGTATTTTGAAGGTTTAAAAATACTTTATTGAAATTCTATACTACATTGAAAAAGGTATTTTCGGTTAGAATATCAATTTTTCGAATTTTACGTTGGATAAAGATATGGTTTCTTGGCTTTCTAAATCTGTTTGAATTTTGTTTCTATCTACCAGAGAACTTTTGTAGGTATTTGAAGTCAACTAGATTGCAAGTTTTCGAAACTCTAAGTATTCTGCTACCGGTAGTAGCTTTTTGAATACGAAACAAAACTTTAAAAAACACTGTATTTTGCTTAATTTTACATTGATCAATTCAACCTCTTAAGACTTTTGTTCAAGAAAATTATTATTTAATTTTTTTGCATAGCAAAACACAAAAAGCCGATTAGTGCTTTAATGAAACAATTTGGCAAAACCGAAAGAGGCGTTCGCGTCTTTGAAAACAATTAAATTTGGGGCCTATGATGCAGTGATTCAATTTCCTGATGGCTGTAAAAGCAGCATTAAAGTTTTAAAACGTTTTGAAGTTGAAAACTTGGATATTTCAATGAAAAAGAATACAAAATACTGGTTCAAAGTCTGGTTCTTGTTTCAAAGTATCAAGCAATACCTTCTACCAAGAAGCACCTAAAATTTTTAAAGGCGGGAAGAAAGAAGAAAAAATAACAACTTTTTTCTATAATCGAAAAAGAGACATTTATAAATCAGGAGTCTTTTAATTTCTAATAATTTTTTATGGTCAGATTTGGTGTTTTTTGTTTTTTACTTATACTCAGAATCAAATTTTCAATAATTTTCTATTTTGAAATGCATCGTAAAACAAAAAGTTATAAAAGAAATGACAGGAAATTTTTGTGCAAATGCTCAAACAAGATCAATGCAAGGGATGATCCTCTCCTTGTTTTATAAATGGCTTATATTTTTTATTAGTGATTAAATATGTAAATTATCGAAAATTTTGAAGATTTTTTTCTTTGTTTTTAAAATGGTGTATTGTGCTACCATGTTTTGAATGCAATGACAGTTTTATAAAAGCTCTATCTCTGGAACAGAAATTTCTATATCCCGAATAAAATTTACTGAGTAATGGTATATTGATGTGAAGTTATGATATATTGCGTTATAGCATTTTTTAAATATTTTAATTTACAATTTTAGCAAAAAAAAAATTTTTATTGGCATATAGTTTACATATAATTTTTTTAAAAAAAGTTTTTAGATATATTCAACTCCATACTGCATATTTAAAGTAGGATTACGCCGTAAGCTACAAAAATCCCATATAAGAAATTATTTAAATTTTAGTTCGCGAAATATTTATCTAGAAATCGTTAGTAATTTAGTATTTTGCATATATATAATTCGGTTCTAATTTATACCTAAGTACTTACGTATTATCCGTCGACCAGTTTCGCCAAATCAAAAGATGTCGCCAGATGCTGTCATTGCGAATAATAGCTGCCGAAGTTTATTCCTCAAACGCCTTTTATTCCTACAACTACGCAAATAATCAAAAAATTCGTCAAATGAATTATAAAATATCTCGAAAAAATATTCAAAAATTAAAAACATATTTTGTTCAACCAGCTTCGATTACGAGTTACAATTCTTTTTCTCCGACTGAACTATAATATTTAGAATAATTACCCAAGAAGCTAAATTAAGGAACATAACTTTAACAACAGACGATTATATCACAGCAAATAAATTAAGTAATCATGTAAATTAGAATTATATAAATTATGTGAATTAAAACAGACGATAATAACATAGAAGGTAACGTTCAGCCTAAACAATACCTATAACTATTTTAAAATTTTAACAGAAATTAAAAATTGGTTCGAAATAAAGAAAATATATTTAAATAGAGCTAAATATCTTACAATGCACGAACATGATAGCTGTGTTTGTACATGCGTATGAACATTTTTCAACTATTGGCTGCACATTGTGATCTTTGACCAAGTCTTTTCATTTGACAAATCGATTGACTGTATAAAATATAAGTACCCATAATTCAGTAGTATTTTTGTAATTATATTTTTAATATAAATATATTAATTTTTTGAGGAAAAATTGCTTTATCAAAAACACAGAATCAGCATCAAAAGAAAAATTTCGTGGGTTAAGAAATTTTTCTTATAAAATGATTGGTTCGAGGGTGAGATACTATAATTATAGTTTTATTTGTGCAAATAGTTTCAAAAGAGTCACTAAATTTACTATATCAGGTTTAAATTTGTGTTTTAGTTTCGACTGATTAGTATTGGTACAATTTAAATTTCGAATCGTATTGGCTATTTAAACGGCTATTGTTTCAGCAATGTATACACTCGTCATTGAATCACTCCTCTGCATTAAATAACTAAAAAATATATTTTGCAATATTAATTTCATATTTCCATATTGAGTCTGTATAGTTATATGGGAGTTATAATTATATAATAATGATATATTCATTTAAAGAAATTGTTTCCTGTTATTGTCTAACTTACAACTGCTTCTGTAACTGTTATGTAAAACAAAATTTGTGAAAAATTTTAATTCCACAATTCAAGTTCTTGGAGTTCTTTAGCTCTATAATTGTCTCTCAGTGATACTTCACGTGCAGCCCGCATGCGACCCACCAAGCCTTTTTAAGTGGCTCGCTCATGGTCCATTGTTCTGAGAAATTTACTTAAAAACATTGTATTAAAAATTTGGTGGGAAATTCGTTGTCAAGAAATCAAATATATCAATTTTGTTTTAGGTGTCGTAAGGGTATGAATTGATATCTTTTTTTCCTATTTAGAATGCTTACGGTTAGTGATAACAGACAACATTAGAGTAACAACAATTTTGTGGATGGAACTATTTTTTAACTATCTTTCATATCTTGTAAGCGAAAAATATTCGAAGAAAATATATCGTTTCAAGATGATTGGGAGGTTGACTATTTTGTAGTGAAAAACAAACATGGATTAGTAATTGTTTGATTTGTCAGGAAAGGGTTGTATTTAAAAAATACCAATAAACAGGAATCATATTCAATGACACTTTTCCTCAAAGATCTCTTTCAAGAGTTAATAAATAGGCTTTCTTGAATAATTTTTTCAACTGCAACAAAGTGTTTTGTGTTAGTGGTCATATCACAGTGGTAACAAAGACATCCTATGAAGTTTGTTGTATTATTGGTAATCATATGAAACCGTATACTAATGCAGAAATTGTGAAGGTGTGTTTCTTAAATTCTTCTAATTTAGTGTTAGTGACAAAAATAAAAAATATAAAAAATAATAATTAAAAAAAAGCAAAACAGGAGTTATAATATTTTGATCAATTTTCCACATTTTAAATTCCCACTGTTATCTTGGTCTTAAAGCATTTCTTCCCTTTTCCCATTTATCCTCATGTTGTGGCCCGAATGAAATAACTAACATATATATGCGGCCCGAGTGAAATAGCTGACATATGTATGCGGCCCAGCAGAAAAAAAAGGTTGAATATCTTATTACAGTAGTGATGGTCTAAGGAAAAAAGTACTGGATAAAGAGGATATTTTGTTATTTTCATTCATGAAGGAGTTCACGAAGTATTAAAAATAATAAGTAACAGGCCTCAAAGGAATTTGATTCTTGAAGAACGTAAATGGTCGGAAGAAATTCGTCGAAAGAAATGTAACAATTCAAAAGAAATGTTTGGCAAAGAAGAAAAGTAAAACAACTTATCTTACAAAAAACTGCGTAATACATATATATAAACGAATGGAGGCTTCTTCTAAATGTTCATTACCTTCAAAACGGTACTTGATGAAGATTTCAATATTAATTTTACAGCTTGGAAATGTCAAAAATGAATAGAATATTTTTAAATTATTGATTTATAACTAGGGACAAATCTAAAACATAAAATTCATGAAAATTCAATAAACGACGGTATTTACAAAATAGAACAGAAATTTAAGTTGTGTGGAATGTATTAATGCCTTTTAATTTTCCCAAACATAAAGAAGGTTCAAATACATTGATAAGAAAAAGAAAAATTATTATTGTCTTAGGAAAAATGTATTATTATTTTTTTTAAAAAAAAGTGCCTGAAATGTTCTTTGCAAAGCCTGGCATAAAGGTTTTTTTCTCTTTTATTTCTGATTGTTTTAAGCGGCAAATATATATACCATTGTATTAGAAGTCTCATGTAATAAGAATTGCTGAGATTTTTCTGAAGATAAAAAACACTATGCTCGTCTCAATGTTCAGTTTGAAACTAGACACAAAATGTTTTCGAAAAACATAGAAATAAATAGACAACTGAACGTATTAGATTAGTTTGGGTTCTAAACTAATAGAACTGTGTAAAGCTTAAATGAGATAGATCAATATCGACCCTGGAGGTTTGAAATATTTTGATTATATACACTAAAATTATATTCTTTATGTTTCTAAAAAGTTATTAAAAAGTGATGCAGAGAGAAATACCTTTACTAAAAAATCTCATGTTCGTCATTTAAGTAACGATGAAGAAATGAGTGCATCTAAGATTTTGTCACAGTTAATATAAAATTATATTTGTAATGCCTTATCTGATGTAGAAACTCTCCAAACAAGTATAGCATTACAAAACGAATAGTATATAGATATACTGCTGTATGATTCCTAGTATTCAATCATGATGCTGGCCGATTTTGATAAAATTATAATTTAGGAAGATTGTTTATTGCATAAAGAGATATCATATCTTTTTTTTCCCTTATTACTATGCTTCATTCCTCACATAATTTTTTTTAATCCGTCTTTATTTTCCTTTTCTTTGCTTTGCGATGGAGGTTTTTTTTTATCAGGAAAAAACCTGTTTAAAGTTTTAAAAAGAGGAAATCCCCCTTATCGTAGAACAAAAACAAAAAAAAAATCAATTTATAAACATAAAGTCTATTTTAGTACTTGATTTGCTTTATGACCAACCGCTTTGAAAATGAGTTATTGATGTAATGATATTTAGTGTTTAATAAATCAGAACACATCCCAAATAATTGTGCTAAATTAGAACCTTAAATAATAATTATTATCGTTATTATCAGCTGGATTTCCTGACAGCGGAAAATGAAGATCTACGCAAACAACTTCAGCTACAGGAAGCTCGACACGCTCTCCTACAAAGAGATTGGGAACAGCAAACAACCGTGGACAGCAAGAAATTAGGAGATAAAATTGAACTCCTTGAGAGAGCTAATTCTCAGTTGAAGGTAAAATAAAATTTCTGGAGCAATCAACTTTTGAAAGGAGCCTGAAAAAACGAAATATTTTATAATCATAAGAAATATTTTTAACGAAAATATTTTAGGTGTATATACGTTGAAAATATAAATAATATAATTCAAGGGAAAAAATATTTATTGATAATATATAGAAGGATAAAATATAAAGCATTTGGACAACCCAAGAGAAATTTTCTTGGACATTCTGAGACGTTTCTTTATTTAACATCCCGTTTTCGTTATAATTATTCAGGAAAAAATGCTTTTAAGATAATATTGCCATTAGCTTACTATTTCAAAACGAAATTTAAATACAACTTTTAATATTCTAAAACAGAGCCAAGTTTATTATGCAGGAATTTTTTTTATCATTATTTCCTTTTTTGATTTTCATAGTTGTATTTTAAGCATTTGTCTATGTATCAGCCCATTTTATTTTGAATCATACTGCAAAACATGTAGGTATGCATTCTATTTTGTGAAAATATGTTTATTATCCACATACATAAGAAAAGGTGTATGTAACTTTCATCTTCCTGACGAGGGATTTTACGAAACATTTCAAGTTATGAACACACGTTGTAAAAGTCAAGGAATCAATTCCGAAAGTGGGTTCCAGTTTAATAGCGGCTTGAGAATTTTTAATTCTATTCAGAACTATTCTACGAAATAATGGAAGCTACTACATCAGAAATGAATATAAGTTCTCAAGTCTTCCCATGGTGTAGTAGAGGAGAAAAAGCATAATTCAAGTGCCGACCCCTTGTATGTGTAATTCCAAAATTATTATAAATCTGTTACCAATAATCTCTTCATACTACTTTCTACTTCAAAGTTGATTCAGATCAATCGATCTAATTTAGGCTTCCTTCGAGAATATTTTATTTATTTAGAGAAAAAGTTAGCTTTATATCCAGTTCACATGTCACTAACATCAAAAACTAATACAACCAATATATTTTAATCTACCTCTATTTCATAGGCCTCCCATTTAATTTCACAGGTTGCTCAGGAAAGGATTAAAACATTCTGTCCTTGTCACCTTAATTAGTATTTGTACCTTAGATACAGTCTTTTTTATTATTATTAAGTATCCCATTCAGTTGAGCTGTGATCGTATAGTTGTCTGATCGGTTATTGTAATTGTTTATTAAATGTGCACTATATTATTGTAATTTAGAAAATCTATTTTATACAATTTAGGCTGAATGGGCTGTGGATAATAAGTGAACATTTGCAGTAGAATTAAATTGCTTCATTACAAGATACAATGAATTATATAGGTTACAGATGGAGATAAAAACTAGAACGCAAGATAAATTTAGTATTTTGCAATATTGTTCTTCGACTGCAATAAAGTTAGAATTTCAAATAATTAATTGTCATTTTCAGAAAATTTTATTTTTGCTTTGGTTTAAAACCACGGTTTAGGAATCCATTTGATCTATACAGAATATCTAATTGCTTATTCCATGTCTGATAAAGTTGATTGCTTCGTATATCGATTCTTAAGAACATGTATCAATATTTGATATAAATATTTAAACAGCATTGTTTTGTATGCATTCCAACTCATCCATATATTTTATTTTTCCCTAGGAACAATTAGAAATAATAGCTTTCGCAACAGATCAAGAAACGATTGAAAGTGTTGTCATAGATCAAGAAGAAATATGAAAACTTATTACATAAATCTTTTATCGAAGATTCTTTTACTTAAACTTAATAAAAATTATTCCAACTGATAATATTTTATGCGGATAGAGAAATTTTGATAACTAGCTGAAAAAATAAAATCATTTTTAATCAAAAAATCGCTTTAAAAAATTAAAGTATTCAAACACGTTGCTAGAGATTATAACTTAAAATTAGCAATGAAAAATTTTAACTAAAAGAATTTCATGTTACAATTTTATATCAAAATTAAGCATGGGTTGTACTCTCGAGAAATTCTTAAAATTGTCAAGTATTACATGAAAAATAATTGAATTAATTCAAGTTTAACTATTGTACAATAGATCTTGTAATTTCATACAAATATTCATAAAGATCTTAAAATTGTGCTGGTAAAAATAAATTCATTACATTTTATTGTAAAACATTGTCATTTACATAATAGACCAAGTTTTAAAAATATTCGCTCAATAAAATCTTCCTTCAAAACCCTCGGAAATAATACAGGGGAAACAAATTCAGTTTCGTAAAAATGTTTAAAAGAATATTTCGAGTTGTCTTTTCTCATACAGGAAAATGTTATGTGTGTGCTTCAGTAAATTATATATATATATAATCTTCTATATATATATGCCTATTCTAAACATTTTTAAAAACTAACAATTCCTCTTCCTTTCGTCAGTTTAAGAATATGTTTCTTTACCATTTTGAAAATTTTTTGAATTTTTATCTTCTGTCCTAGAGTTTTTCTCCGCCTTTTTTATTTATATATTCAATTCATAAATGATTATGAAATCTTCATATTTCCTTCACAACTTATATCAATAATGAATACTTTTTTTTCCATAGATATTCATTTTTGTTGATAAGTTTCTGTTCCTAATTTATCATTCTTTATCAAATGAGTTAAATTTCCTTATCTAAATTTGGCTGACAAATGATGTAAAGTGTCTTTTTATAGCAGTAAAGAAAGCCTATTTTCGCCTCTCAACGTTTTACTTCATTGGTTTCCCTATAGAAAAATTTTCCTTTAAATACGATTATATGCCTTAAATTTATGAGCTTAAAAGAAAGATATATTAATAAACATAAAAATAAAATAAACCAAAATTATATAAATGTACTAAAAAAATAAGTAAAGGAATTTTTTGCATTATCAAAACTAATTTTTATATATACGTATTTACTTATTTATTCCAAGGTGCGTGTTGTTCAATTTCAAACAATAACTTCGAATTTTCCTCTTTCATCAGTTTATTAATCACAAAAACCGCGTAACGTTCAGACGATTACGTAACATACAACAATCGATTGAATAAAAAGATATCAAAATAAGAATTATCATTGTCGTTGTCCCAAATGAAATAATTATATGTCGTCTTTAATCTTTGAATTTCCCCATCAGACAGGAAAGATGTGCTTAGAATTCCCTTTCGAAGGGATTACAAGAATCTGTGGCACGAATTGCCACACTTGACTATTTCAATGTGTTTGGATACCTTAAAAACTCTTAAATATACGACTTAGAAATTACTTCCTTCTAGTGCGTATTTTTGTTCTGAAGATAATAAATCCATGCATAGGACTGCTTTTAAAAGTTAGTTCTGTATATAAATATAAAATTCGTATGTTAAATATCACTATGCAACCTTATAAAAAAATATATGTCGTGTGTTTTAGTATACATTGATTATTAGTGCGTATAAGTTATAAAATTATGATACTTTTTAGTAATCTCAGTATCGTAAGCCACTTAAAAGTTCTAACGAACTTTAATTGGCTTAATATGAAACATGTATTTTTAAAATTGTCACATATTTCAACTGCTCTACTGAATTGATTTTGAAAAGAAAAATTATAGAAGGAATACATTTTAAATAATACTATACATTGAGAAATAAGAAAAGTAGGAGGCTTAATATTCGATTAATTTTTCAATGTCTTTTTTGTATAGTATACTCTAGAGACCAAATGTCTTTAATAATGTAGGTAATATATTTATGGTTTAGTGAAATATTAAAACATTTTTATAGATATTTCGTGAATTCAATAAAAACATAACCTGAAAAGCTTGAGAAACATTTTTGAATAACTTTCACATAGCATGAATAGCTAGTGTGCAATGCGCAACTCAAGTATTTGATGTTTTTATCAGTGTACTTCTATAATTATTTTCAATCAAATTTTGTAAATATTGGTAAAGTTATGCAATTATAATTCAAAATTGATGTATTATAACCCCCAAAATAATTATATTTCATTAAGATTAAAATTACTTCTGTGCTAATAAAGATACACACCATTTTCTAGAATATTAATTCTTGTTTTTTCGACTAAATTTTTATTCAAAATTCTTAATCTAACTCTTGGAAAAGTTCTTAGTTATGAAGAATTTCTGAACAATCTTTTTTATACTTTTAAAAATATTCTAACAAAAAAAACTTAAATTTATAAAATTAAAAACATCCTGTGTCACAATATCTAAGTATAAATGTATTTCTAAGTAATTTTCTCACTTTAAACTGGAATTTTTTCTTAATTCAAAATTTAAATGATAACATTGAAATTGTCTATTAATTATTTTGCTTATACTTATATTTTATTAAATGATAATATCATAATTTGTATGGAATGTACTATATTTAATGATTTTATATTGTTTCATCAATTTTTAATATTCCGTTTGTAAAGGGAAAAAAAGATTACGGAATTCTGCAAGTTGTTAGAAATTATATTTTAAGCAGAGAAATATCAATAAAATATGTTTTAAAAACTTCTATGTCTATATTTATTGTAGATGTATCCAGAATACTCTTATCCTTGGTACCCACATTCACGGACAATAACACCTTTATACTCCAAGGACCTGTATACGAGAAAAGCCCTGCTGTCTATTAATGCTGCGAGAGCAAGGGTTCGAAATCTACTCAACTACCCATCTTGCCGACTTCCAGCCATACAATTATCTCCAGAATCTCGATATAATCTATATAGAAAAAGAGCCCGTCACCTGTCTCTTGAATAAAATCTTCTTCAGGACTGAAAATTATGTATTATAGGGAAACGACTAAGCCAACATGGAACAAAAACACACAATTGATAAGAATGAACAAATTGTGTAAATCAAAAAAACTTATTGAGACTGTTTAAAATTAACTCAAATATGACTGTAAATTATGTTTGAAAAAAAATTCCGTTGTTTTATAAAGGAATTAGAATTCTTTAGTCATATATAATTGTAATTAATGACATATAGCACTTCGAAATTAGAATTTTAGATTTCATAAAATTGGTCTTAAAATCAATGTATTGTGTATTTCAAATAGGTAATAAAAATAGCCTAACATTATCGAAATTATGGTCATTTATTTATAAAAGATTAGATTCCCTACTTAAAGAAATAGAGTTATTACATAAGCAATGACATAATTGTGTAATGATTAAGAATAGAGAGAATTTTGTTTGTTGTTAATTTTTGTTGTAGAAATACCGTTAGAAAGTGCAACTATCAGAGATCATCCTGAGTTTCAGGGTAGAAAACGTAAAATTCGCTAATTTTAATCTTCTACTGTAAAGGATGCTTAATGAAACAGTTAGATTATTTTTTTTCCTAAAATGATGCTTCATAAAATTGATAAAAAGATATTTGAAGATCAGGGCTCTTACATTCTCAAATGTCAGAAAAGTTTTAACCCTTTAAGACCCAGCTCGCACGATCGTGCGGGTTAGCCATTCTTATCTCTTTGAGACCCGAAATACTTGTATTTTTATCATTAAAAATTCCATTTTTTTCTTGTTATAAACACTATAGAGACCCCAATGTCACTAGAAAAAATGATTAAAAACATCTTGCTCCCCCCGGAACGTGAAGTGCTCCAGCACGAGCGTGCAGGCTGGAACACGCGGAACATCTGAACGTGTGGGTTTCAGATTACTATCATTAAACACGTGTCAGCTGTTCCTACATTTATATTTGACAGATTTAAGCTTAATACAATGATCCATTTTCCAAGAAAAGGATTTTAGCACCTCTAAGAAAACAAGGAAAATAAAATTATTTATTTTTACTGGAGAATACAGTATAAAATACTTTTGTTAATGTCAACGTTTATTGTTGAAATATCTTTGTTGAAAATTCCATACCTTCATGGAGATTTTTTTCAAAAAAAATAAAAGATACTAAATTTAACCACAGAATCGGAGAAAATATAAATTGTGAATCTCCAAAGTATAACAAAATAATTTCTTATAAAATGTATAAAGAAATAAAAGACTTAGTTAATCTCTGTTAATATATTAACTTCACAGCAACTCAAATACCACGTGGTTCGTATAGATATAAATTATTTAAAAATACGCCCTCTTGATCACTCAATATTTCAAAAATAATAATGTCTGAAAAGATAAACTATAAACCTGAATGCGACAAAAAAGTCCATTTCAAAAACATCATAGAGCTTAATTACAGAAATCGCAATAACGAAGCTAGATAGTTACTTTAAATAACAAATGAACATAATTACGGGATCAATTAATTATAAAAGAAAAAAAGAGTACATTCATTTAACAGAAGTAGAATTATATCACACTCTTCTTCGAACATTAAATAATACTACTATAAACAAAAACAGTTTTATTATCCTTACATGCATAGTGAACGGACTTAAAAAGCTCAGAATTTTATTTTATATTAATTTAAAATACTAAATTAAAAACAATTTTTTCTCTCCCTCATTGACTCACTCCCGCACACTTAAATTCTTTCTTCAAAGCTGACGTGTCTTCTTTTCTTAAAAACAGCCCAACGATATTTTTGTGGCCGCGGTATCCAAGTGATCATATTCGTGAACTCGTGGCCGTACAGTCTCGGGTTCGAAAACTAGTACCACTAAAAATCCGCCGTGTAGATGGGACAATGCACTTTTAACCTGTCGAGATTCAAAGTCCTCCCATTGAGGAGGTGAATAAGTTGGGGAAGGGGCTCAGATGTTATCATTGTCCTTTGACCATGGTTCAAAATTTCGAGGTCCGTCGCCGATAGCCCTTGAGCTGTTTCAGAAGGCGAAGTAAATTAAAACTAAATCAAACCTATACTTTTATAAAGCCACGCTACACCTTATTGGTTAATTACACACACCATTTTTTCACCATCTTTAATTTTTTTCTTAATTGATGAAAAAAATGATTGAAATATTGTAAATAGAATGATGATAATCAAAAAATTGTAAAATTATTTTCCTTTCTAGCATATTTTCCAGTAAATTAAAAAGAATATTTTCTCAACTGTGTGTATGCGTGTGCGTGAGTGAGTGAGGGATGCTTTAAATTCTCATATAGTACGTTTGTGGAGATTTATAGACACAGGCATGCTATAGTCAGGAATATGTTCATTTGTTTACAATGTTATTTAAATATTTACCTTTAATTAAAAACTGTCTATTAGCCCTCTATTTTAAAAATATGTTGATTATATTTTAACTAAAACATTTAGCTTAAAATAGTTGATACTTATATAAATGCATCTTAGAAAAAAAATGATTTAACCTGTTTCTAAAATCGAATAGTTATGTATTCGAAGATGTCTAATTCACTACAAATTAAATTGGCAATACAAATTGAGCTCAAAAAGCATTTAACAAAAATGTAAGTTTAATCTGTTTCTCGCAATGCTTTTACATTTCTGTAAGATCGTCATTAAAGTAAAGATTTACCGTAGGAATGTAATCATCTGCATTTAGTTTAAGCCCTTCTACTTTGAAATCTAAGTCAGGAATTCCATTCTGTTCTAAAGTTGTATTCATCATCAGTTTTTGCCCCATGTATTTCCAAGTATAACTTCTCGCATGACAATTAAATTTGAGATATCTCAGAAGAATTTCATCAAGCGTTTCTTCACTACATACCTAATGAATATAGAAAATGTTACATTTGCAGTAATTGACTACAACAAATAAAATATTATATGAAACATTTATAAATCAAAGAGTTAACACAGAAAACACACTTTTGATATTGTCACAAATGTGAAGGGCAATAAATTTGAAGGACACTTTTAAAATTGAAAGGAATACAAAATACATTGTACTTCAAAATAATTAGACAGCTTTAATATAAATAAAACAGTTTTTGTATAGAGCAAGTTTTACTGATTTCTAAATAAATTCATTTCATATTATCCAGAATTAATTCTTATATAAATCCATATCAAACGTATTTCTTACATTTTTATGACATATAGAGAGACATTTAATTATGCAGAACCAAACGAGACAAAATTGGAAATACCTCAATTTCTTTTTAAAAAAATCTTATTTAATTTAATACTTTCAATCATTCTTTGGATTCCTGTCATAGCATTGGCTAAAATAATTTATTAGAAGAATTAAAATGTTTAATTTTGATACAAAGTTTACTTTTATTCAAAAAAGTTTTATTTCGAACCAAAATTTTTAAGGGCAAATAACGTCAACTTTTTACACATTTTAAAGGTAAATATTTGAATTCCTCCGAAAAACTTAAAAAGGATTTTTAAAATTTCTCACAGCATTGCTTAGGGATTATTAAATGAATGTCAGTTTTATTATTATTATTATTATTATTATTATTATTATTTGAATAATGAATATATCGCTATTACATTATCATTGATGATAATTCCAACTATTAACAACAGAACACATTAAAGTTTTACATAATGAAATAGCTTCCTTGCGATTTGCTTTTTGTTTGGTATGTGTAAACCTTTTCATTGTGATGTCGGAACCCCAAGATTACTTAATTCCTGGATAGCGAGAGTTATCACAAAGCTTTAGTACAAAATTACCGTTATTTTCAAATAGTTAACACAGAATTAACACACGTTCTATTGCATCTATAAGATATATATTTTACACATCTAGTAATCATACACTGGGTAGCATTGACTGTTGGGCTTGTTCTCAAGTGTCTGCAATTGGATATCATAACGTCCGCACTCCACCAAAATAGTGATGTTAAGAGGACTTGATACCCTTTGAGCTACTTTCTTTCTTTATGTATTTAAAAATTATATTTTAACCTTTCATACAGTGTTTCCATTCCAGAAAATGATATGAGATGAAATTTTTTACATATTATTCACACAATTTTAAAATTTTAAATTTTTTGAAGAAAATTTGGAAAACTTTAAAATTTTACTCCTTCCGTAATTATTAATTTTTTAACCTGAAATTTTTTGTAATATTCTTATGGATGTTATAAACAAATTTAGGGATCAATGTTGATATACATGCTAAAAATCAACGAAAAAAACAATATCTCTTACATTTTAATTTTTTTGAAAAAAAGTATTCAGTTTACAACAAAATGAATCCCTAATTTTGTTACATGCTTTATATGCAACACACAGCAAAAAAATGGAAGGGATTGGTAAATAGTTGTGGAAGGAGTAGCATTTTGAACACACTAATGTTTCGAAAAACACAAACTGAGAAAAACCACTTTAAAGTTTATAATTCTGAAAAAAAAAATTATAAGCTTAAATAAACTTAAAATACAACGTTAAGATATTAGTTATATATTTTTGTTGAAAATAATTGCATTTTCGTATTTTTTCAACCCATACATTCTTATAAATGATCAATTTTAAGAAGGTATAATTGCACAAGAAAATTCAAGAAAAATGTTAAAAAAAAAATTTTTTCTGTCACGACAGAAAGTTTAGTTTTTTTTCTTCACGTAATATTGAAGTATTACATTTGAATGAAAAACATATCAGGAATAAGAACTGAAATTATGAAATTATTAATATAAAATGCCTTAATTCCAAAATTTTACATGCACACATTTCACAAAGAAGAAAAATTACATTATTTTATTGCCTCTGAAGTATTCTGTTTTATATACTATCCATTCTTTTTTATAGTTATTATTTCTCTTTATAAAATAGATTTTTTTTTATCATAACGCTTTTTTGAGCATTTTTTTCTAAAAAGGGGGTGTGTTTGAATTGCCTAATTTGTTTTCAAATGAAGTTTTCTTCAACTTATATAACTTTCTGACTTGCACAAATGATATATCAATCGAAAGATAATAATGCAAAGAATAAGATTAAATAAAAATAAGTCGGTCATTTTTGGGGTACCAAGTCCTCTTAAATTTCTTGTAGGTTGCCTCGCAGCTATCCCTCGGATAGCCGATCTAAGGTCCGTCTGCTTCACGTCCTTTTTTCTCCAATCGTCAAGTCCCGATCGTTAATATTTCCGCAGCCTTTTGCAGGTTTTGCCCCTCCTATTAGTGATCTCCCTCTCATATCTCTTTTTAAACCTTTCGGGAACCTCTCTCACACCCCCTATAATTTCTTGTTGGAAGAAACACGAATCTGCACCCGGCAACCTCAGACTTGGTCCCAACCACTATTGGACTGTATTGGCCGGTATGGACTGCGTTCATCATGTCGCCTTCCTTTTTAAACCATATGAAGAGTTAGTATATCTACCCTTCACTTCGATGCTAAAAATACAATCCTTGGCATTTCTTCATCACAATAGCTGGTACTCCCTTTTATGCATACATATCACAGCCATATGTTGGAGAGAGCGAAAAGAATGAACAGCCGTTGGAACAGGTGTATCCCTTCTATAGTTCGCTTTGAAGAAAAAGCCATCTGGAGCAACCATTAGCATATCCAATCATCAAAAGTGAAAAGAGGGGTAGCAAATAGCCGTTTAAGAGACGACTCTACATCACCTTCTGTATAACTTTTCATACAGCAGGTTCTATTTTTTTAAAGATTTTATATGAATCACACAAAAAAAAAATATTATTTCTTTAAGTCTGCAGTTTCAACTAATTTAAGTTCTCTACAATATGTTAAGTTGTGTTTTACTCTTTTGCAAAATACATGATTTTCATACTTCTTAAAAAACATTTAGGCAATTAATATGGAGGAATAAAATAAATAAAAAAATGAAAGAGTCAATCAAAGTAAAACTGTGCATAAAATTTAATATAATACAAAATCCATTCACTGTATTATAGCTCATTCCTTTAGCACTCGAGTGTCATCCTCGTCACTTAGCCATGGTTTAAAAATATAAGATTCGTCGCCAATATCCCTTGTGTTGTTTCGGAGAGTGATGTTAATAAATAATCATTAAATCCTTTTTTAACTTAGCAAATTTATGTGTGATTTCAACAGAAAATACTATTCTAAAATAAAATAAGAATAAGCAAAAAACTACGAAAAATTAAGAAATAGTATGATTTGAATTTTATTCAAAACATTAAAACTATCAACATTTACGGAAGAATTTAAGAGACCTAAATAGCAGGTTCTAGTACTTTGATCTTTCAAAGATTAATTAACGTTAAGCAACTAAAAAAGATTTGCTTAAGTCAGTGTTTCTCAAACTGTGGGGAGCGCGAGCATATCGAAAATAAAAGATTTAAAAAATTATTAATTTACTCTGGAATGAATTAAAACAAAATACTTTCAGACATAATAAAAAATGTACTTTAACTCTGATATAATTTATAGGCGATATATATAAGTCATCTCTCTCTCAAAAATAAAAACTTCTTCAATACCTAATTAGCTATCTTTGATCCAAAAAAACAAATAAAAAAACTTTTATTTGATTTGCTGTAATCTCATTATGAGTGATTTTTACTACTCTTTCAGAGAAAAAACAAATCCCAGACCCAGAATCGAAAAAATTTAGGAACATAAAAAATTCATCACTGTGATTATTTTTGAAATGCTGCACATTATAGCTGCAATCTGTTTTTGCTGATTATCTGTTTGACCTACTAAGTTATTAGTACAGTTAGTTATGACCCCTCTCTTATATGTTTGTTTCTCATTTAGGGAAGTTGTAAGTAGTGTATTTCTCTCTGTTGCGCTTTTTTCCGTGCAAAAGAGTTTTATGATATTTGGAAAACCACGGAGAGCACTTTGAAGGATTACTTGGTCAAGACTTATTTCTATGAGTATTCTCAAACATATAAAGCATAATGAAAAACGTTTTACACTATTTACACTTTTAACCCGGAAGTGGTCGCGCGGGACACACAGATCACAAAATCGTTAATTCTGGCAAAACTGTTTATTTGTTACCAAAGAAAAACTGAAAAGTTCTTGAAAGTAGGTAAGTTTACTTTCTCTTAATTAAATTATTCACTGGAATCACGATTTGTATCGTGTACAATAAAATAATTATAAAAAAAAAGGATTGGGGTGACTCAATCACCCCGTGTGACCATTAACCCTAGTATCGAGTGTGTGTCTGCCCCCGGGATAAAACGTTTTGAAGCCTTCTCGCTTTAAATATTAAAAATAACAGTATTATTCTTCATTGGAATTTTATATTATTTTCCATTGTTTAACATTAATTCTAAATGCTAATTCCGTGAGGCTTAAGACTACAGTTCGCTTAAAACAAATTATAATATGAGCATTCATTTTAAAATATCATTTTACATTTTCGTAAACATTGTCGCGCAATTGGGTTTACTCTTCTGACAATTCAGCTATTTATCAAGAATGTTTTAGTTTTTAAAAAAATGAACTCGTTCGAAGAGCGGATACTTCAGACAGTATAATTTTAATGTATCAGTGCTGCACACAAGGTATTTTATAACTAATTTATTAATACTAAATTAAGAGCAGGTTTAATAAGTATTAGCGACTTCCATGGGTTTGTTTTGCAGAGGAAAGTTTTCCAAAGGAAGGTTTACGATTAGAAATTGACACTCTAAATACATTTTCTATATTTGGCTGAGATCTATATTTTGTCTTGAAAGCAGCCACCGCATTTTACAATCTGTTTCAATTTAAAAATTCGAGAAAAAAATAAAAATATATATTACTTAAAAGTTACATATATAAAATTTAATATACTTATCTTACTAATTTGTACGGTTTTTTTATTATTGTATTCAATACATTATTGTTGTATAAGGGGGGCGCGATAAAAATTATGATTGAAAAGGGGGGTGCCAGTATTCAAAGTTTGAGAAGCACTGGCTTAAGTAGATCGGTGATTAAAATAACAATTCAGAAACTTTGATCAAGCTTTCAGAAATTGCTTAAGTAATTTTTTGGAAGAAAATCTTGTTTTTCTTTAATAAAAAATTCTATTAATTTTATTTTCACTGTAAAGTTTTAGAAGAAGGATAAAATATTGCATAATGAAAAAAAAATTGTTAAAAAGATTTTCTGTTCTTTAATCATATCAGTCAGTGGCTCTGTGTGTGATAATTGTTAGGGGGTTTTCAGAACCGCACTCCATTTAAATTGACTACCTCAGTACACTTATAATGAGATATTTATATTGCTCTGTAATGCCTTATTATGTATATTAAATTCTTGGAACTAATAAGAGCAATGCTTTGTAATAATAAAAAAATTCGAATTTCATTCATATTTTTTTTTATTTGTTTATTTATTTATTTATTTATTGAATATTTTTTCAGTCTAAGAATTTGTCAAAAATCAAAGATTGTTGCATTATCTTCGATTATCTGTAATTATGAAAAATCTTTTTTTTAAAAAAAAATAGATAGCTGATGCGGAATAATGTAACTGATTGTGGAAATTTATATTCTCATAATAAACTGAAACTACCTAATTAAATAAATTTTTTTGGAGTATATTTGCGTTAGTGATTAGTTGTGGTTCCTACAACTGCTTTTCCTACTCTCAAAGCTCCCATAGCTGAGGCGAAACTAGTTCTGTTGAACTGGATTCTTTCTTTTCCTTTTCAGCAAACTACCTGTCAGTAGATGAGGCCCACCCTACCTTAAGCCAGTTTTTAGATATGATATACTTTTGTACATCGGGGTCGGGTCAAGTACGAATTCCTCGGATGTTTAATACAACAGCAATGTCTGAGCAACAGAATGGCCATTTTTCAGTTAAATAGTTGCATCTCTAAAAAAGATTTCACAAGCAATTAATCTTAATAAAAGTGTAATTTAAAGAAAGCTGCCAGTTATAGAAACAAACGTATCGTTACAATTGCTGCAGAAATCATTTTTTCAAGAAGTCATTTGAATCGAATGTTATAACTTTTTAGCTTTAATTTTTAACTAATCATAAAAAAAAATTATCAAGAAAATTTCCTAAATAAATATTATACAGATTTTATACAAACATTTCATTACAAAATATCTTGAGAATTACATTAAATAATAAACAAGCAATATAAAAAAAACTTTAAATCAACAAAGAAAAATTTATTTTTAGTTACTTTTTATTAAATAATTACAATTAATATAAATATGTATATACATATGACACAGAACCACAATATTAAGTGACAAAATAAAAAGTGGTTTTCCTAACAATTTTCCATTTTCCTTTCTTAGTCCAGTCATATTAGGGTTTCACTGCGGAATGAGAGATAATAAGCTAAGAATTGGTATAGACCTTTATTTTGGCAGTGTAAATGTTGTCTCAAAAGTCTCATAAAATCTCGTGTCCGCGTCTTAAGATATTTAAGGTCAAAGGTCAAAAAAAGGTTTTTCTTACGAATGTCTCGTTTCTTATGGCTTAATGCTATTTACATTTAATATAAATATTGTAGAGAATAAAATTTTCTATAACTTTTTTTTTTGTTTGAAACATTTTTTATACATCAAACCATTTTTGAGATAAAGAGCGTTAAACGCGCAGCGCATAGCTATCTACAGCGTACTGCAAGGTCAACCGTAAGTTAATACGCCGTTAAAGTCTATAAACCTTAAAAATATACGTAGTTAAGAACATTTGGTATTTTTTATTATTTATTACATTACACATTTAGTAATATAGATTTCATTAATCAAGTATATATTTCTTTTATAACTAACTTTTGAACTACACTGTTCGTTCAGTTCAAAAGTTGTTGACAGATATGCTTCGAGTATTTTTTAATTATATTCTATTATTATATATACTAATTACATTTAAAGTAAAAAGAAAAATAAAGCAAGTAAATTTTTAATTATATTTTTATTTAGAAATATCGTTTTATACAATTATTACAGGACAGTTTTCTTCTTGGAATACTTGAGCTAGTTGATCCAAATACGGAAGATTGTCTAATATTCTAATGAAAATTTTTCCCCTTTTTTTAAAAAAATGCAGATGTCGTGTCACAGCCACTAAATGTGTGCAGAAATAAAATGTGCTTTTTACAATGCAGATATTTATCAAAATTTTTGTAAGAGTATATTTGAGTTTAAACATTCCCTTTGCCAACTTTTTTAAAGAACACTTTTTGATGTGATTGAGTACGTCCAATTAAAATAACGTACAAATCAATATCTTCTCTTACTATGACGGGTGTCTAATATTGTTCCGATTCTTCAATAGCTGTTTCTACGATAAGAACATCTACTTCACCTCTGACCAGTTTTTGTAGTGATATCAACAGATGCTAATTTCCTCTTAAAGTAGTAGAGACTTTAGAGTAGTAATTTCAGAGTAGAGAGGTTAATCAAAAGTAATTAAACCCGTTTTTTTTGGCCGTGTAATTTGGCAATATTTGCATCGCAATGTCAAGTGGTATAAATTGTGTCTACGTTACAGGCAGGAAGATCAATAAAAGAAAGAAACATAACCTGAGAAGAAGAAAAGTTCTTATTTTTAGTGAGCTATTCGAGAATGCCATTCCACCCAGACAACAATGAAATATTCTGCCACACTTTCCGTAAAACCACAAAAAATCAACTCAGTTAAAAAAAATTTTTGGTAATGCTCGATCATCATCAGATTTTTGACTTGAATTCTGCTGTATCCAGGTACAATTGGTTTTTCATATGCTAGAAGAGACTTTCTGTGATATTGCTGCTAACTCTTTTGCACTTGGTTTGGTTGTACATCTTTGTATACGGTCAATATATATCTTTTGGAGTAACAATCTTAATCATCCCCATAACATGGAGAGTATTATTACCATCAAGAGTATGGACATTTATATCGGCATTGTCTTCAACATATCGTACTAGCGCGCCTGATTCGGATGATAAAATACGAGGCTGTGGATGGTAAGCTGTTGAAATTTCGTACTGTACAGTCTTACCATACGAAGCTGCAAATCCCAAGCTATATAACACATCTATTAGTCTTTCAGATCTTCTATGAAGAAATACAGAAAGGCTTAATAGAAGCTGTGATGAAAATGATCTTTCTTGTAATGCAGAGCCATTATTGCATGACCTATTAACGTGCATTTTGTTTTTGAATTAGCTATTTTTCTTTTTCTGTTTTTCGTTATGACTTCCTATAAAAATGCAATAGACTTTTTGGTATTTCCTGATTTATGTTTTTTGATTTTCCTTGATTAATATTTTACTTGGAGGTGGATAAGACTTGATTTCAACGACAGATGACCAAATGCCTTCACGAATAATAGCTGCGGCAGCTTCAACAATTCGTAATCGTTCTTCTTCGGGATCCCTTTTTCATTATCATACCAAGCTTTTGATAATATATTAGCTTGTGTATCCCGAAAAAATATGATTGTAAAAAATTTTACTTTTGTTGTAATTATTATATATGTCAAATACTTTTTTTGAAGTCTCGTAATTATAGTTTTTTTATTTGGTACATACCCCGTCAGGACATCTTTGAGTTTTTTCAATGTAAATTGAGAATCATCGTGATTTTCGATGTAATTAAAAATCTCTGCCATAGCTTCTGAAACTTGATTATCTTGGCGAGGCTTCTTTTCAGTAGATGGTAGTCAATTTAAGAAATTAGTCTAGTAGAGAGTATGATATTTTGCTTCAGAAGCAATCAAATCATACTCACAAAGTATACGATCTTTCACTAATTCTCTTATAGAATCACTACGTTATGCTTTTTTTAAAACATTGTCATTAAATTCAAGAGTACTCACTTTGCTGAGAGAGAGACCTTGCGCCTGTACTTCTCTTTTTTTTAGTCTCTGTTGCTTCATCAGCTACTTGACCCCAAAATAAACAGAGCTTTTTGAAATCAAATTCTTTACTTCTTCTTTTACGAGGTACACTAAATGTTGATAAATATTCGATGTTTTCAATGTGTCATTTCGATGTTGAAATCGAATTTTTACTAATGCACACTTTTCGGTACTCGGTATGTACATTCTCGGGGGTTGAAGAATTTAAAAAATCTATGTGACCGTCATTTCGTTCGATACTGGCTGCTTTCAAAGTTTTTAAACCACGCACTACATTAACAGGGTCATCTTGTGATAACGATACATTACATATAAAACACAAATCAGCCATAACTCTTAAAATTTTACGTCTGTCGTTGCCAAAATAAATTAAAACAAACGAATAAACGGGGATAGTAGAAACTAGTTTATTGAAAAGGAAATCTGTCTTTACTATACAGCTAAACATTTGTTTTTTAACTAGCTATAAATAGAACGTTCGTATAATAGGGGTCTGCAGGTCCAGTTTTTATCTGTACAACAAAGAAAAAAACAAATTGGAAGGTTTATACATTTTAAAGAAATTGTACTTCATTTTTTTCCACTTAAAATGTAATTATCATATATTAAAATATAATTAGTCTATAATTTCAGTTAACTATTTTTAATTACATGTACAGATGAACGTTATTAAGAAATATACTTGATAAATGAAAACTATTACTAAATGTAATGTAGTAATTCAATAAAAATGCCAATTGCTTGTAACTAAATATATTTTTAAGGTTTATAGACTTTTTATACATCGTATTGTATCATGTAACTAACGGTTGATCTTGCATTATACTGTAGCATTATACTAAGCGCTGCGCGTTCAACACCTTTTATCTCAAAAATGGTTTGATGTATAAAAAATGTTTCAAACAAAAAAAAAAAGTTATAGAAAATTTTATTCTCTACAATACTTATATTAAATGCAAAAAGCATTAAGCCATAGGAAAAGAAATAGTTGCAAAAAAACGATTTTTTGACCTTTGACCTTAAATATCTTAAGACGCGGACACAAGATTTTATGAGACTTTTGAGACAACATTTACAGTGTCAAAATAAAGGTCTGTACCACACAATTTTTTCAGCTTATTATCTCTCATTCCGTAGTTGACCCTTATTTTTGACTAATATGACTGGACAATCTATACACGGTGTAAGACTATCATTTTGTGTGGTTTGTTACTATTTATTCATTAATTAATTTTTATTTTATTCCAGTAAAATAGTATAGTAAAAAGAAATCACCTTCTCAGAAATTAGGCCATCCCAAGTGGGATTCGAACCTACGACCTTCGGATTATAAATCCAACTCGCAATCCATTGCACTACAGGAACACAACAAGCAATTTTCCTTTTTGCTTATGGTGTTTGACTATTATATTTGTTTGTTCCTATTTATTCATTAATTAAATAGAATTAATGAATTAATATTTGAAAAAACTGTATTAACATCGTGTCATCCACTACAAGTTTAAAAAAATGCATTAAAACTTGAGTGAATAAAAGGTATTTTATTAGTGATTGAAAATTTGAGAACAATATGCATATATAAATAAATATATATAGGGAGAGTGTGAACTAATAGCAGGAATTGAAAAAAATATATGGCATACTTCAAGAATTATCGTCTTCTTTGTTAGCATATTTTTCATTTTAATCCACCGGCTTTTATCAGTAAGTAATCCAATAACATATTTTTCATCTTGCCACCAAGGAATATCTGCATCTTCGGGTTTCATATTTTTTACAGGCAGCTTTAGAATATTAGAATTAATATCTATTTTATTGAATCTTTGTTTGGAAAATCTTTCCACAAGTTTATCTGCCATATTTTCATCTTGAAACCGCCTTTTCAAACAAGTTTCTTCAATTCGCTCTTGGGAAGGAATGTCAATGAAAGCTCGAAATGGTGCGAAAGTATCGATTTTATTTGTCTCGGGGTTCAGATGAAATTTCACCTATTATAAAAATTTAGTAACTGAGTGAATATAATGTAACTTATTACATATAAGGAATTATATATATATTAAATACAATAATTATAAACAAAAAAACTACTATTTAAACTTTATGATTGTACTCTGTCAACGTCACCGGAGCAATCTTTTTTTCTTATTTCATTCACATCTTTAATAAAACAAACAATACTTGTATAGAAAACTTTTGCAAATTTGATTCCAAATATTATTAGAAAATATTTAATCTGAGAACAAAGAACTTTTCAAATGAAATTGTCCCACTGGTTGAGGTATTCTTGAAAATTTCCCGAAACATTTTTTCAAGTCCTGTGAAGTAAATAGACACTATTTCATTCAGTGAAATTTTTAACCAGAGCTAAATGAATAGTGCCATCTAAAAAACTGATTGTAACATAACAAAACATATATTTAAGAAAACAAATCCTTCGTTTATTTCCATTTTCAAATAATTTTATTTCTTATTGCAAAAAGTTGAGACATTAAAAGAATTGTTTATTTAGTGAAATTAATCCAATCTCTATTATTTAATTGCTTTTTTTTTATTTCTTTCACTTTCCTCTAAGAAGTTTCACAGCTTTCATTAAAAGATTTTGCTATCGATATTCGTTTAGACTTTAAAGAATACGAACAATTATACATAAATTTAATACGCCCTAATTGCAGAATAAATTTAACGTAAAATAATCGATTAAACAAATTGATTATTTATAGTATGCATTACTTAACTCAGGTCTCCCGGTGACCGAGTATTAGCGTGTCACGCCTCCACGTCACAAGTCCGAGGTTCAAACCCCGCGCTGGGTTAGGTCGTTACTATATATTAGCCTTCCATCCCTTCAGTGGTCGATAACTGAGAACCAAACTTTCTTCGGAACTTAACACTGAGGGTTTCGTGACAGAGTGACTTCCTGTACGGAACATCTGCTCATGCACCTCGGAGTCCAAGGTTAGGAAAACTGAGATGGTCACACAGTAGGCCATGGACTATTGCACCACTGAGTTTAGTTTAGTACTCTTAACTTACATGTAATTATATTATATCATGGTAATTTTTTTTTTATTAAAAATAAAAGTTGGATGTGCTCCAAAGTATTTTTTTTCTCATGGTCTTCAAAGAATAAATACAAATTAAAAAAATTTAAACGATGATACTACACTTCTTTTTCTCAAGCAAAAAGGAAATGTCATTAATTAAAAGCCTCTACGACAATATACAGGTAATTCAGTAAATTAACAAATATTTTTAAAAAATTTTAATTTAATTCATCTTACTTCTCCCTGATCATCGAAAAAATGACCAATATCTTTTCCACCAAAGGCCAATAATGGGAAAACTCCTTCACCTTAAATAAATAAATAAAAAAAATATCTTAAAGGATTCGTCCTTTTTCGCAAATAATAAAAAATGTAAAAATAGATGTATAAAAATATATAGCAATTTTAAAGAAACAAATATTTTCCAACAATTAACAAAAAAGATTTCCAATTAATAATCTGTTTTTCCTGTAGAAAGGTTTATTTATATAGTGTAATCTAAAAGAATAAAAAAATAAAAGGAAATTGTTTTCAAGAAATGTAGAAGTTTTTCCGAATAATAATTTAAATAATGCCTAAATAGTCCGAAAGTAATAATAAGGTATTGTGTAATCTATATACATAAAAATGGATGTTTGTACATATGACCTCACTTCACTGCACAACACCGTTCAACCGATCACTATGAAAATTGGCATATATATGTATTTTTTATGGAGAAGGGTTTTGTGCTATCCTCTTTGTTGCAGCTTCCCACTAGGTGGCGCAACATCATATCAACTTCTACACCGTTCAATCAATTGCCAAGTTACCAACATGGTCGCCAAAAATGATGCCAACTTGGCTCTATCGCCAACATTTCGCTGTGTTTCCATTGAATCGCCATTATAATGTAAGGAGCGGTGTTGCTTGCAAATATTACAATTTTAACATAAAATAAATACAACAGAAAGTTATATTAAAGTATTACACATACATATATAAATTATTTATACTATTTTAAGCGTTCGTTACACAAAACTTGTAACAATGTATTACTTTTGCTGAGCAGAGAACAACTTAAGAAGGTGTTTTCAAAAATCGACCCACAAAAGAGTTACAGAGCATTATAAATAATAAAAAAATCCCCCTCCCTTTTTTTATCAGCTATTAGATCTACAGACTTAAAATTAAACAAATAAGGGTTTTTTTTTTTTTGTTCAGCTGAGATATTCAAAAAGCTTTTTCTTTTGTTTAATTTACAATTCACGTAAAATTAACACATTAAAAACTGCTTTATCCTTCAATCCGCATTGTTTTATTTTTCAATTCACCCGTGCGAAGAATAGATATACCAGATAGTATGATACACAAAATAATACATATTTCAACAGTATATGAAATGTTAAATTTATATTCGAAATAATTAATAAGCTAGTTTGCAATAAAAATAAATATCTTGGAAAACTTCAAAGTAAATTTTATTTTTCATTTAAAATGCGAATTTTGAACAGTTCGATTTTGAAATACCTAATTTTTTGCACCTGATTAATTTTTCTTTCCTTTTTTGATGAAATTGAAATTCGGATTGTTTAACAAAATGTTAAACCCCTTTTTACTCAATTTTTTAAAATTTAATTTTACATACTTTTGAACATTTTAGTTAAAAAATACATTGTTCAGAACTTATGTATTACAAAACTGCTTATTAAATAAATTTTGAAATACGGGGAAAATAGTTTTATTCACACATTATCTGAATTTTTTATCTTGCAATGTTATAATCTCAAAAAAAAAAAATAAATAATAAATAAAGATAAAGAAACATCACTTGTCACGTGACACATTTATTTAAAAAAAATCACTTTGACAGAGTTAGAAATCCTTTTTAATGCTACATTTTGATCAAGCAAATTGTTATAGCGTAGCTTTTAGTTTTTAAAAAATAACGCTACCCCATTATTGTTAATATTTGACTACCATAAAATCCGGCTTATAACGCGCTTCTATCCTTTAAAGCGGCAATTTTTAATTTTTAGATATATTCATCGTATAACGTGCACCCCTTTTTTTCAATTCCTGCTATTAACTTACACTCTATATATTTATTTATTTATTTGTTTATTTATTCGTTTATCTTGGTGGTTTATCGAAGTGTTATTCCAAGCTTTAGCAAAAAATAGATTTCTTTTAGAACTACAACCTGTAAGTTCATATAAAGAATATCATTTTTTGAAAAAAAAAATATCTATATATATGTGTGTGTAGAAAAAAAAAGCCTAGTTTTTTTTATGCTCATCTTTATTTTTATTTTTAAAGTTCTCATTTTTATACCCGTGTATAACGCGCACCCTTAAATTTTTATCTTATTTTTTGGGTTTAAAGTACGCGTCATGCGCCGGATTTTACGGTAAATAAAAAAAGAGTGCAGAAAAGTAACTTAAGGTATCCGACTACGTTCGGAACCGTGATTTTAAAAAGGCGCATAAATGGATAATTTTCATGATATTTAGTGTCACTTAGATTAGAATACATATATAAAATTGTTTTAAGGACACACAACACATTTTGACAAAAAAAAATTATTTAAATACAATATTTCGGCAAAAAATTAACTTAGAATAACCTTTTTTCAAAATGTTCTTCTTTTGTTAAAAATGCTTCTATTATAATAATATTCCGTCTCTATAGGTACAGGTCTAACTAATAAAAGTGTGTCAAGAAGAAATATTTAATGTTTTTCGTATTATCACCTTTTAAACGTATTGCTCTATAATGTTAATTCGTATCATCACTTTTAAACGTATTTCTTTTTCATAATAAAAAAAAACATTTAGCAGTTAGAACATAAATTTATCACTTTTTAAACGTATTGCTATAATGTTAATTCGTAACATCACTTCTAAACGAATAAATATTTTTTTTAAAAAAATAAAAAATATTTAGCATTAAGAACGTAAATTATTTTTAGTCACATGCACGAATC